>JAAEAF010004846.1:0-66570 GCA_011037195.1 Triatoma infestans
CAGGTGGTGAGTCGCAGTCTTCAATAAGATGTGGGCCAGCACATTTCTTACACTTTGGTTTACGATAACAATTTTTCGCTATGTGATTGAAGGATTGACACTTATAACACTGTTGACTCCCGAAAAATTTTTATAGCGTTCCCAGTTCACAATACAGCTGCATACTTTGTTATTAGCTATGACATCTTTTATATTAACTGTCTTATCGAACGTCACTACAAATATAGGAAACATAACCGTCTGACCGGTAATATCTTTTCTGGACATTTGAGTAATCTTAATGGGAGATAGATTTTTTTCAGATAGATCAATTTTAATTTCGTCACAAGTAACGTTAGGCGGTATATTTCTTAGGACTAAAGTATGGTTAATTTCATCAGCTGGTGTGTATGTATGATACTCAAGTTTAGCTGTCGTTACTTCATTAATAATTTTGGTATAATCTTCTTTACATTTAGCCAGAAATATCAACCTGTTTCCTCTATATTTAACGTCAAAGTCTTGCTTGCATGCCGATCGTAGAGCTTTCAGAGATTCTGTATGATTTCTAAGATAGCTGTATACAACAATTGGAGGTATCTTAACTGACTTTTTTACAGATGATATCTGTTGTTTATTTACTGGAGAAGAATCATCTTCGTCCATACTTTCAGCTTCTGATAAGGGTTCATACTTATTATGGGTACTCACTGTTATCTCAGTAGACTTATCCTCTTTTTTACGCTTTTTACTATCTGAATTCCTGGATTCAGACACATTATTAGAGTTGCCTGCCATAGTATCAGCAGAAAAAATGCCACTAAGTGGCATTATCTATTTGCGTGTTTTACCAAGCAAATTATCACTTCAACCAAGAGGAAAAAACAAAAAAAAAAAAAAAAGAGAAAAAGTACATGAAGTAAAATAAATGTAAAAAAAAAGAAAAAATGAAATAAATGTGAACTAAATTATAGTTTGATACACTGTAATATGCACTGGTCTAGTACAAAGTACATACGCCTAATACAATAGATGTGTACACTACAAAAGTCAGCACACTACTCATTTCTTCGTAAAATTATTGATTACTTACTCGTAATTTACGAACAAATTTATATATTTATTGTAATATTATTTATGGAGGGGTAAATTTAATTAATAATTAAATAATTAGAATTTATAATGTAAATCTTCTCTAAAGGGATCTCGTGAGATCTGACTTCACCTGAACTAGGAGAGGATGTGAAATAAATCATACATAGCTCATTATTACAATGTATATATTTAATAATAACAAAATAAGTTAATAAGTTAGTATTAAATCTTGTCTTAAGATAAAACCAAAATTAGAGGGATTAATTCATAATAAGACTTACATATAAAAATTTGTTGAAGGTTGGGTTTGCACCATGTCACTATTATACATTTTCGGATTGCACTGCTTTGTCCTATACACAGATTTCTCATCACTACAAATTTGATCCCTCACTATTTCTGGCCCTAGATTTATATAATCCCCTCCTCCACTGAAGAGTGAAAGGAAGGGAAATTCCTTTTACTGTAACTGAAGGTATTCTACCTTCATAACTGTTCCCTATTGTTTTCACCCAAACTTTGTAAAAACCCAGATTGCAATAAATGGCAACTAATATTAAATATATTTTAAACTAATATATTTCAATTAATTATAAAACCATTATTGATTTTTATTATTATTATTATTATTTCTTCCAAGGAGCTACACATTACATTATATATGTATTCAAAGTTATGTATTTTTCTCACTTTTATTTAATATTATATTAAAAAAAAAATTATTATATATTGATATTATTATAAAGGTAACAGGACCGCACATTATACGGAAGTGGTACTTTAGAGGATAGCCTAACGTTACTGTTCGTTCCCAGAGAACACGCAAAAAATCGAATTTTCCCGGGTAAATTGTTTCTAATAAAAGTTAGAGGTATATATATATATATATATGTGTGTGTGTGTGTGTGTGTAGATAGTGCAGGAAGTTAGGGGAAAAAAAAAAATTCATTGGAGCCTTTTTCGACGGAAACTGAAAAAAACAAATTCAGTGAAATCGTATTTCTGGGTGATGGATTTTGCCCGGAAACATGTCATGTCAGATAAACGGAATACCAAAAAAATATGAGCTTTCTGTGATTTTGTACGTTTTTTTTGAGATATTTTGTTCACAAACAAACGCACACACACACACACACAAACTATTCGTTAAAAATATTTTTTTCTTACTCAGGGGTCTTGAAAACATGTACTTCCGATGAAAACTCAATTTCAAAAATATGGCACGTTAACAGTACTTCCTCTTTTACTAAGGAGTCAGTTCAAGTAAAAAATGATTGGATTAACGCCATAATAATGAATCAACCATAACTTATTCATTATGGCGGAACAATCTTATAACAATATTTTGAAAAAAAATAAAATAATTAGAAAAATCAATTTTTACTTTACTACGCCCAGTTGGTTTTTCGAGAATTCTCTTTCCATTGTACAATCTTATACCAGTATATTGTTATCATAATTATTAAGCCAATTAAAATCTTGCCTAGATAGAAAATTAATACCGATGAATTTAAGTAACGATTTTATGCTGACAGTTGTGTTATTCTCAAGGAATATGGCGGTAAAATCTAATCAACCAGCTAATTTATAACCATACCACGATTGGATGAACCCTTTATATATATCTGTGTATATATATATATATATATAGATAGATATATATCCAAGAAATTCATAACCCTCAAGAGGGAAGAGCCAGCTTGAGTACAGCGCTATCTAGTTTACATTTATATCTACGTATTAGCTTAAGCATACCCTTGGGCATATCTGTGTGTACATAAAACCTTCCGTTCTGTTTACATTTAAATCAAAATTTTATGTATATAAATATATATTGTTATTTACTATATATATATAAAACTAGGGTTGTGATGTAGAAGTTAATATACTGATTCCACGTTCTAGATTTTACAATTTTTTTTTATAGTAGTTTAATGTAATGAAGAGAAAGGAGATAAAAAAAACAACATGAATTTGTAAGTACCCATATTAGTCGCCATTGAATATTATATCGAGGTTGGTGTTCGATACTTTATGATAAATTAGGACGACAAATTTTAATTTCTCTCTCTTTAAGGGGGAATTTTTAGAAGATATAGATTAGGAGAAATTGCGTTATATGAAAGCGTAAAATATTTGGAGATAGAAATGACAAAACATGGAAGCAATAACTCCGAAATAACCAGCAGAATAATTAGAGGGAACATTCAGCAATAGGAATGCTAAATGGAATATTGTGGGACAAACAAGTCTATTAAAAGAAACCCGAAGTGCAGATCTATAAATTAATCTATATATCGATACTGAATGTCTTAATAATTCTGAAACACGAACAAGAATGCTAAATTAAAACTCGAAATTACTATCGATAGAAATGGATTTCTTAAGAAGATCGGCAACATATTCTAAAAGCAGTGAACATCAGAAATGAAAAAATTTAAAGTGGAAATGAATTTTGAAGAAACATTTATACAATTTGTTTAAAATAAGCAACTAAAATGGTCATATAAAAAGGATGGAGAAGGATAACTACTAAGGAAGAGTTTGGAATGGATTCCGGCTGGGAGAAGGTGACGAGGATGACCTCGAAGAACACGGTTGGAATCAATAATGGAGGTAGTGGACGAAAGAGGATTAAATGGAAATGACTGGGATTATGAGAGGGGAATGGAAGAAGTAAATAAATAAATAAGTAAATAATAATTCAAAAATTGGGCTGAAGAAGAGGGCTTATACATTTAAACCCTGTGTAGAAGAAGAGGATGGGATTTTGTAAAACTGTCTAAATGTATATTCATAAGAAATACATGTTTTGAGCTGTCTTCAGTACAGAAAAAATTGTATGGTATCTATAAGTGAACAGAATATCTAAAAAATGATAAGATCGTTTGGAAACTCGAACTAATCGTAGGTATTCCATTTAGGAATCATCCACCGGAACTGACAATAAGATTCAGTAGAAATCAAAAATCTATCAACTGAAAGAGCAACTTTTTATTGATTTTTTTTTTTTCAATTCTTTTCTTGAAAATGATTCCAACTATTCTCTTTAAATTTTGCATACTAACTATAGACATAAAGGCCTATCACTTTTATTTGAAAAATATTTCCAGAAAATTTGATTTTTGGAGGGTTCTGAGAGAAAGCTGCAACTGGAAGCAGCTAGGGAACATTGATGTTAGAATTCGAAAGTTGAAGGAAAAAAAACAAAGGATAAACTGTGACGTAACAATAAATTTCAGATTTTTTTATTTTTTTTTATTTTCTCTATTCTGTAAAACTCGGGCCTGATAAACCAATCACTTTAATTTAAAGCGCTATCTTTTGGACTACAATATTGTAATGGCAAGAGAGAGAATACAAGCCCGACCGAGAGAAAACAGACTCTCTCTCTGGTACTCTCTGACTAAGCAGGCTAGAGTGGGGAGAACCTGTATATAAGCGAGTGAGAGTCCTCGCTATTTATCTATTTATCTATCAGATTCAACCATATACATCGCATCGTGTCATAACTTTGCTCTAACCCTCTATTCTATAAAATCATTACAAGTCCAGTGCAGTTTGTGTAGACTTATAGCCATATTATTATAACAGTGTCTTCATATCTCGTCTAATTAATCAAACCTGATTTCTCTCCTCATCAACTCCATTATAATATAAACACATATATTTTGTAATAAATCATATTATGTACTGTAACTTTTAGTGCTAATTAAAAAAAATTGTTACTTACGAGTTGTATTAATTGTGTGATAAAAGATAGTCGTGTCTATATTTTCTTATTAGACGAAATATTTTTGATACTATAATAATGGTTTTAGGATTGTAATCGGTCATATCTTTTATTAATGACAATTTGTTTTTTAGATTGATATAATTAATTAAATACTTTGAAGAATTGATGCAATTTAGAATTTTTTCTTATAGAAAAATTAAGAAAATTAAAAATTAAATTTTGGCAAATTATTTAAAAAAAAAGTAGTTAGTCTACTAAAAAATGTCCTTCCAAAGTTATCTGATTAAGGAAAAAAAACAAGGCTTTGTCATTAAAATTTTTGTTCTTGTCTTTTCAACAAGCAATACAAATGTCAAAACTGATAGAAATATCTTTTTATTTTATTTATTTTCTTATCTTTTTTTATATATAAAAAAAATAATAATTCCATGAAGCCAGGGAACCATATTTGTGCATTTGATAAGCGCTATTGAAAATTTTTTCTGATTCATGTTTTCTTGGCTATTGAATTTTGATGTATTCAATTTCACATATTGTATTCAACACCTTTTAATGTGAATTTAGGGGGGTATTAGTAAATAAAATAAAATATATTAAATTGTATAGTTATACACCCGATATAGTTGTGTATTTTTTCCGAGTGTTGGAATGGTACAATGGGGAAGGGAACAATTGTTCCTTAATAGTACAAAGATTTTCTAAGATATTTTTTTTTAATTTGTGTGCCTTGCGCACAAAACGAGGTTTATTATGCCCCGCCGCCTATACTCCAACCTTACTATGACACCTCGCAACCCACAGCAGCACCCCTACTAAGTTGATTTCTATAATCAATCTTAGAATCTGGAAGGTTCTAAGAAGGTGTATATATTCTTTTCCAACAACTGGTTGGTATCCAGACTTCTAGACCTTCACTTAACGATAGCCTCGCCGTCTGTCAGGAGGTTTATTTGAGTCTTTCTTCGCCAGCACTCTAGATTAGGTCATCCAGGTGCTAACGCTTTCTGGGCCAGCTTTTTCAAGTGCCTTCTGCAAACTCTATACATTCATCTGAATCCATCTGCTTACATTCATCCACATCTACATCTGAAACCATCTTTCGCAAAGGAGAGATTTTGGGAAATTTGCTCATAGGCAGAGAGTTCTCCACCAGGAGATCTTTAGAACCAACCAATGTTTTCTTAATTTCCTTACCGCTAAACCATCAAACTTTCATCGCTTGCTGCCACTAGCGTATAACTAACGAAATGATTGGCTCTTTTCTCAAATTTTTCTCTAATATACGATTTCGTTACTCAGTAATAAATATAAATATGAATGTAATTTAATTAATGAGCTTTCATCACCATCATTTCACTTCACCATTAGCATCACCAGATTTTGATTAGCATTTCTTCTTTAGTTTATTACTTCTTTTAGCTTTAGACTTCGATAATATTACAGTGTTCACAGTTTGTGTAATCTTAAGGAAATTGTAAATTGTGAAAATTCAGAATCTAAAGAAAAATTGACAAATATTATTTTAAAAATATTGTTCGGTATTTAATCTAAATTTAAAAATATAATAATTTTTTTTTGGAGGGGGTATTGTACTATTACCTTGATAATAATTTACTAATTTATTAGGATGTGTCCTAAGAGTGGAGAGGAGGTCGTCTATGCATATTCTTCCCTCTCAGTCAGTCACTATGTAACGCTCGAACGAGCAAGTTGTAATGCAGCACATCTTAGTAGTAAATCCCTCTATACAATTAAGGGCCAGTTCAGTTGCCCTTAATTTGTGAAAACCCAAGTTTATTACTTCCGGTTTGTCTGGGTAGTGTTAATAAATTGGTCCGTTTGTCGAGTAAGAGGCGGACCTGCAAGAGCTTATTGTGAAATCACATGGTTGTCACTTCCGGTTTTTTCCTGCCGTGCAGCTTCTGTGAGCCCGTTTAATTATTATCTACAATCATCAGCCAAGTAGCAGTGTATTGGTGCAGTAACTCAAGAGTTACTGGCACTTAAGATTTACTTCCTTATCCCTACCTCTCCTCACCCGTTGTAGCCGATATGAGCTATGGACCATGGGTCTTCCAGCACTAATAACCAGGATTCTGCGTTTCATGGTAAGCGCCATACCTTTGGCCGTTGAAAGTGGTAATAGATAATATATGCTACCGATTTTTAAATTTAATTTATATATTCTTTTTTCCCCATATAATTTTTAATATTTCAATCAACCCATTTTGCTCAATCAATCCTATCATACGAGTATTATATTCATTGCATTCAAAATTTTCACTCTAATTGTTGCTGTTTTTTTAATGAACCAGAGCTTACCAGAGGTATCTTACTTTATAATTTTATTCTTTCCTGTGTTGACTGTACAGAGCCTACCAGAGGTTGAGATATATTGAATGTAAAAAGAGCTCACATTTTATTTTTTTTATTTTTCCTGTATTATTTATTGAACAAATGCTGTAGCAAATATTTGAATGTTTTTTTTTTAATCCAGATATATATAGAATAATATTTTTTTCAAATTTGCTCAAAGGAGTTAATAAACAAATGTTGACTCAAACAGTGTTTGTATATCTATTTATTAGCGGGTGTAAAGGAGGACGCGACTAGTAGTGGATAGAGAATGTGGAAGTATGGTCATTAGTACGGTTGGATGAAAATAGTAGTGTCCAGAATTTCTGTGTTATTTACCTAACCAGGGCGCTGTGTAAATGGTAAATGTAACTAAGAACACTAAGGACGGCCTTCCCCCCCATGTAGGTAGAGGGTCTTGTGCTATTTCATTAAACAAGTTTATTAACTGTTAGAATTTACCTCAAGTTAGCCTTAACTAAGGCCTAGTGAGAGAAAGAGAGAGAGAGAGTAAGATTACATCGGCACCTTGGTGTGATGGAGAGAGATAGAGCGATATGGCCCACTACACTACACAACAACATTGAGAAGGGGCTTGGTTTGTTGTGCACCCATGGCATAGACTAAGTAAAGGCGTCGGCGTATAGGGTTGTTTCTACAAGGAGATGTTCTTAGTGGAGGAGGATGATGAAGTGGAGTGGGCAGGGGGCAATTCATTAAAACAGCTATATCTGCGTACTAACTGTACTGCAACAACGCAACGCTACAACGACCACCAGCAGCAACTAGTTGAAGAGGAGTGGGGGGAGGGGGAGGAATGGTGAGTACTGGCGAAGTTAACTCATCCGTGGGCATTAACATAACAAACTTAACTACAGGCCTTGCTTCGCCAACCCTTCAAATAGTGTTAACATCGTTTTGCACGTTTATTTTATATGGAAAGAAACATTTTCATTTTTATCACCCAGGGATGATAGTAAGAGGGGAAAATTATATTTTGTATAATGGTTATCTCTTTATTTTATTCTATTTTTATTTATTTATTTATTTATTCATTTTTACTTATTATTCGGATAGCCAGGCTGCTCTGCGGGCAATTGACTCGTGGGAGATCAGCTCAAGGCTGGTGTGGGACTGCCTAGGTGCACTCAAGGAAATTAGTAGCCATAATAAGGTCTTCCTGGTTTGGGTACCTGGGCACTCGGGTCACAGAGGCAATGAGGCGGCGGACCGCCTGGCCCGGGAGGGTTCAATGGGAGCGCTTATCGGGCCGGAGCCGTTCTGTGGTGTCTCAAGATGCCTCAGGAGTGCATCCATTAAGCTATGGATGCAGGACCGATCAAGGGAATGGTGGGTCAAAACTCCAGGCCAGAGACAGGCGAAAAAGTTTATCTATAGCTACTCGCCCAAGCTAACTGCAGAATTACTCCAACTAGACCGGGTGGCCATAAGGATAGCAGTTGGCATTCTCACTGGCCATTGTAGATTAAATAAGCACATGCATCGCATGGGCCTGGCAACGGATAGCCTGTGCAGGTTTTGTCAGGAAGAAGAGGAGACGGCACTGCATGTGGTATGTCAGTGCGAGGGGCTGGTCTGGCTAAGGTACCGCCTCTTTGGTAAAGAGAAGCTGGTGCCAACAAGCCTCAGCCAGGGCCCTCTCTCGGACCTATTAAGTCTTCTAAGGCAAGCAGGACTCGAGAGGGTGCTCTGATGGCGGGTGCTCTGATTGACCACCTGGGAGCCCCCCCCAATTCCACAGTTCGGTTAAGGACAGGATAGGGGGAGGGTCTCCAACTAGGGGGGTGCCACAATAGATCCTTGGGGTGTCGCGGTGGCGTAGGCTGAGTAGCCATTCCCCCGGTAGAATCTATCTATCTATTATAAAAAAAATCTGGAGTTTGGTTTAGTGCATTGCGACCAAAAGAGGTCTATTGTGCCAAGGTTGAGGCTACTCACCTACCACACTCCTTCCAGATTAATATCTTTGAGGAATCTCAGGATCTGAAGGTTCTAGGGAGAGTATATCTTCCTCCAAAGCCTGATATACCCAGGTTTCCTAATCTTCTCTGCCTGATAGGGTTGCAGGCCGTCAGGAGGTTGGAATCTCTTCCATCTCCCCACAGAATCTGCAGGTTGTATTGCTATGCTATTAAACTTTGGGTACCATAGCCTAGAGGCAGTCCCTCACGCGTTGGTCTAGTGGTTCGCGTATTCACCTTTGGTGGGAGAATTTAGGGTTGGATTCCCGGAGAGGGCAAATCGGTATTGACCCAGCATCGTGAGAAAAAAAAATGGGAAGCTACAGTTGTTAGCGCATCTAGGTAGCGAATGTCAGAACTAAACGGCGAGGGAACTGTGACGTGCTTACTACATGTCCTCTAATATATATCGCCATCTGGCAAGCCTTGGGCCTTTATTACCTGTTGCGACACAGGTTTTTTTTAAATGTATATAAGAGACAGAATGGTTACTTTTAAAATTCTTGGTTTATACTAATCTTTTTTTCTTTTTCCAAAAATGTCCGGCAGCTAGCTGTTATATATCAAGTTAAATGATTTAAATAAATTAAGAACCGGTTACATTATTAAATAAAAACAGATATCTTAGTGAATCCAATAGAATGATAATAAAAATCTTTATTATATGGATTACGTTTTTAAATTAAGTGAATTCTTCACATAAAATCTTCATTAAATTTTTATCAAATGAAACAAATAAAAATAGCAATTTTATTTACTTTAAAGAAAAATGAAAAATTGTAATTAATTTCCTCATATTTATTTATTTTATTTTTTAATAATAAAACAAGTCGACAATGTTTGTAGGTAATAAAATATTTTCATTAATACAATATGAACTGTATTTTAAATATATTATAAAATTTCTATTTATATATATATATATATATATAATATTGTGTCTTGGCAGTAAAATTATAAAATAAATATTGAATTAGTAGATTATAAATTATTTTATAGCGCCCTTTTGGCGCATGCGTATTGGGCAATAATAAATGGTATCTTATTTGATTATTATTAAACAATACAATTCTATCTTAAGTTTTATAATGTTTGTAATAAAATTATATTATATGTATATATTTTTTTTTTTTTTTTATGAAAATAATGATGATTTTCTGTTTTGTTTTTTTTTTTTGTTTTTTTGCGACAAATTCATTTCAATCCAAAATTCGTTGGTTCACAGATATACAAATAAAGTTAGATATGTTGAATATGTGGATGGGTCCGCAATGCTGGATTACATCTGGTATTTTATCGGCCGTAGCATGCATATTTATAGTTTTTCTGACCTGACCGGTTTCGGATTTTCATCCATCGTCAGAGCAAATTTACCAAGTTCGTGTAGACAGTTCACTTCAATTTAATGTTACTGTTACACTCACACTTGTTGGTTGTATATATGTGAGGAAGTTATCTCCACATTATCTATACAACCAACAAGTGTGAGTGTAACAGAAACATTAAATTGAAATGAAATCTCTACATGAACTTGGTGAATTTGCTCTGAAGATGGATAAAAATTCGATTCGGTTCAGGAAAACTATAAATATACCATGCTACGACAAAGTTAGATTTCTGTACACCTTCAAAATTAGTCCTTATTATATTCTCTATTGATTATTGCCATAAAGTTTTAGTGGCTGAATGGATTATGAATGAAGTTTTCACATTCCTTCATAAACTGAAAATATTTCGAAATGACAATCGCACTCATAGTCTGTGACGTTGCCCAGTGGAGGCTAGGCCTCTCACCTTAAGAGACAAGCGGTCTGGTTTCGATACCTGTGGGAATTCCAAATATCCTCAGTAAAAGTGCGATGCTACAGTTTATAGTGAATTGTGGTTGTGAGAAAATAGCGATTGGAACAATTTGTGCCTCGTATAAAAAAAAAAAAAAAAAAACGCTCTAGCGCTAGAACAATAACGCTCTAACAGTCTTCCATCTATTTGCAAAAATTTGCTCCGATGGTTTTGTTTTAGCCACTAACCAAGGATTTGATTCCAAACTTAAGTATCGGTTAACCGACAGTGCGATTTTACAGTATAGGTTTTTGAGTTTGTTTTTTCTAATTTTCTCGAAACCTATTTTTTTTTTTTTTATTAATTTAAGGCGCGTCAACATCTATGGTCTTTGGCGCCCGAAGCCTTCTCAGTGCACTGCCGGCATCCGGACAGTGTTCTCTCGTTACAGACAACACTGTCTATCACCGGACAGTGAGTTGTAGAGGCTCCTGGGAAGAAAAAATCTAAGGGTAGCACAGCTGGACTCGAACCCGAGTCCTCCGCGTAGGAGCCCAGTACGCTAACCACTTAGCTATTCCCTTCCCTACTATTTCTTTTAAACTTAGTACTAACTGCACATTATAAGCTTATCACTTTTATTTGTAACATTTTTCAAAAAAAAAAGTTGTTTTTAGGTAATTATTGTGAGGATTTATGGCGCATTTCAAATGGTATGAAAAGTTGGATCATTTTTTATGGGCGCCCTCTTCTGGACCAGAAGGTTATCATTGTATTTTATGTTTGGCAGGTACTAGCCCCCTCACCCCGATTATATGCAGTTTTTTTGTTAGGACACATGTATATAATTTAAAAATCAAAGAAATTTTTTTATTTTATATATAATTGTATATCCTCACGCGTTGGTCTAGTGCCTAGCGCACTCGCCTTTCGTACAAGAATTCGGGGTTCGATTCCCGTGAAGGTAAAGTCGGTGTTAATCTCAGCATCATGAGAAAAAGTGGGACGCTACAGTTGGTAGCGCAACTAGGTAGCGAAGGTGCGAACTAATCGGCGAGGAAACCGCTGCGTACTTACTACAAGCCCCCCAATACAAATCGCCGTCTGCTGAAGCCTTGGCCGTCCATAGGTTTATATAAAATTGTATGAATAACGGTAAAGGAAAGTGGAGTGGGTGTTTCACGCCAGTTTTAAAAAGTAAAAAAAGTCTGTTTTTTAAGTATCCTATATGATATATTATAATTAAATCTATTTTATTTTCATAATTTTTACTTCCTCTTACTCCTATAAGAGGAAGTATTGTAATCGTGCCGAAATTTCGATATCGCGTTTTCACCGGAAATATTCGTTTTGAGGTTCCCTGAGTCCAAAAAAAAGTGGTTTTTAGAAAATGGTGTCTGTGTGTGAACCGTATAGCTCAAAAACGAAAAAATCGTAGAAAGTTTAAACTTGATATTCCGTTTAGGTATCACTATGGGATCCATCAATGGGTCTTCTGTCAAAATTCTTCAACCGGAAGTACCACTTTACTAGTTTGTTTTTTTACTTTTTTGCGATTTTCTCAAAAATGGCTCCGACGATTTTCTTGAAACTTGCTACACCAACTACACATACAAAGACCTATAACTTTTATTTGAAACATTTCTCCGGGAAAATTTATTTAAGGTTACTTTTTTGGAGGGAGGGGTGGGTTACGGTTACTACTAAAGTGCTATTTCAGTTTACTATACAATTCTGTTATCTAAATAATATTAATTAGCATTGAATGTATTGTTGAAATTCCGAGTTTGAAAAAATCGGATGACTGGTAGTGCGTTTTTACTGAAATGTATTTTTGAGTTTTCTGGTATTTTCTCCAAAACGGCTCCGATGATTTTCTTTAAATTAGGCATGTGTACTATAAATATAAAGAGCTACAACTTTTATTTGAAACATTCTTCCTGATAATGTCTTTTATGATGGAGGCTTTTGGGGTAAGGGTTGGGTTGTGTTTTTCTCTAAAGTGCTATCACAGTTGATTATACAATTCTACCATCCAAACAAAATTAATTAGAAATAAATAGAAAAAATTCCGAGTTTCAATAAAATTAGTGAACCGGAAGTGTACTTTTACTGAACAGTTTTTTTTTCAGTTTTCGACGAATTTCTACGAACTCCAAAGAATTTCATTAAATGTGGTGACAATTAACTATAAAATTTGTCAATTTCAATTTAGAAAACTGGAGTAAGAGAAAGTTGTGGGAGTGTTTTATACCAGATATTTTAAATTAAATTTTTCTCTTTTTCTTTACTTTTACATTTCTCATTTAATTGCGTTTCTTGTTTTGAATTTTTTTCTTTTGAAAGATGATAGTTTTTAATTTAAAAGTAATTGGAATATATATGTATATAATGGCAGTATCATTATTCCTCAGTCTTTTCTATATCATTTAGTTTCTATTATAGAATTTAATTGACTCAGATACATTTCTAATTAATAAATATAAATTCAATTAATATTTTATTTAGTAAATATTTATAAGAAAAGAAATTACAAACATTTTATTTTTATGACCTTGTTCGTTACGTAATGGGGGTGAAATGTTAAACTTCCCAACTATGATAATAATCTGAAAGAATTTATTTATTGCCAATATCTAAAATTGGGATCTGTAATTGGAACATTTAAACTTGTACAATTACAAATACAAAATACCATTCTATATTCATTTTTTTTTTTTTTCTTTCTATCCATTTTACATTTCTAAACTCTATTGTAATGTAATAGTTCTGAGTGCAATTATTATTATTTTTTTATTATTTATTACAAAACACTTTAGGCCTTTCCCTAAACTTTGACGTTTAATATGTGATATTGTTATGCAATTATTATTGTATACTCTGAATTGAAAAAAAAAAAATGAAAGTTAATTGAAATCATGTTATAACTGCTTTAAATACAGACCACTATAAGACTTTCGTCCTCTCCAACGTTGGCCCCCCTCCATTTTTTTTTTTTTTTAACGATTTTTTGCCACACATTTCTAGTCATTCTTGCAGAATAATATCAAATCTCTTATAACGTCATCCACTCAACGGCTTCTTGATGGGATATCATTCAACTTGAAATTGTGATTTTTATTTTTGGCTGTAATCAGATCTTTCTCCCTCTACATGTCCATGCCAAGGAAATTTCTGCTCTTGATATACCTCGTCTTGTTTTCTAAAAAACATAAATTCGATCTGGATGTTGGCTCTACTCTTCATTCATTTAAGGCGCTGTTCTTCTTGTTCTTGACCCAAGCATCAACTGAAAACTATGTTACCAAGTTCCCCTGAGAAGCATTTTCCATTTTTTACTTACTTATATTTCCTTCCTCTTTCTCTAATCGAGCGCTCACTTTGGTGAAAGCCTTCATAAATCTTGTCTTTCCATGTTTTTTCATTTCTTCATTTTTTTTTTTGTCTTCTGCTATTCAGACATATTTCTAACTCTCAACAGATCCTAAAAGAGTTCTCTCTTTATTCTTTTTTTTTTTATAAATGGACAAGTTCTGGAACTAACTCACTTTATCAGAATTCTCACCTTGATTGCTGCATTGAGGCTGTCATTCAAATTAGCGGTTAATTCTGACGTGATAAATTAGGTTTGAAATGAAAAATTATGCAAGAAAGCGCGGTTAAATGTAAATATTATGATTTTTAATTCACGATGCATTGAAAAATTAAATTAAAAATGCAGCTTTTAAGAATTTAAGCCACAAAACTAATCTGAGAAAGTTTGCTTATACGTTTTTTTGTGTGGGGAGGGGGGGTCTGAATTAATATAAAACTCAAGAAGCCGCTGCCTCTCTGATAGAAAGGCTTAATTAGAAGATCTATAAGTCAACAAGTTCGAAGTTTTTGTTGTCGTTGGTTCCGCAGAGCTGGAAAGCATCAGAGATATCACTGGTCATGAAATAATTACTGATAAGAAATGATAAAATACTATATGAATGATCGTAAGATAGTACAGATAAATAAATAATATTTTGTTAAACAATCAATCTATATAAGCAGGTTGTTTGATAACAAAAAACACATTTCGCATTTCACCTTTCATAATTAACAAACGCCATATCCATGCACGCGTGGATACTTTAATATGGGTTATGCGTAAATATAACAAGTCTAAACTAGCTTGAGTACAGACTTTTATAAAAGAAAGAAGCTGGCTATCATGGAAAATATCTCTGATGAGTTCGCAGTTTCCAATGCCATGTTTCTGATATTGCCAGCAAGGATTCAATACTAATTATAGCTTTTTACTTAATACTGACGATGATGAAGCTAGGCGAGAAGGAACACAGATAGCTTATGCCAAAAGGAGAGAGGGGGATGATTACTGAGCGTAACGGGGGGCTGTCTGTCTTTAAACATTTCTCAAGCCTCAAATCCTTCTGTAAAAATAATGCGGTTTATTTCTTCTTCATGTGATTAAACTTGAAAATTAGGAACATCTTTTATTTTCTTCCATTATAATATCGCTACTCTTTTACTCTTTGTTAAGCTTCCATGAAATAAATTTGCAAATTTAATGGCAAGATTTGATAAGGTAACATGTTTTAAGTTTTAGTTGAACTTAATGAGAAGCACATTAAAAAAAAAAACTTGACTTTCTATTACATTATATTCTAGAGAATATTTAATGTCCAGAGAATAACTTTTTACAAAGTTGCTGGTTTTTTTTTTTTGTAAGACTATAGAAAACTTTTGTATAAAGTTTATATATTGAAAGATTATTGAGAGTAGCTTTTTTTAAAAAAATAATTTCATGTATTATGTTATCAATCAAAATATATAAGAAAGTTTTCAACTGCACTCCAGTCATGAATGAAATTGATAAACTACTATACTTACAGTTATTAAGTAGACCAAAGAAACTTTTACTTAAGAAAAGTAAACCTACTTTTAAAACCTATAAAGAATAATATAAAATTAATTATAAAATAATCACTGTTATATAAAGACTTTGTTTAATCTATTTGTCTGTTTTTTACCGAATTTATTCTTAATTATTTTTGTTATAAATTTATTCTTTTAACAAACTAAAAAAAATCTGGTGTGAAACACTCACACAACTTTCTCTTACTCCAGTTCTCAAAATTATAATTGACAAATTTTATAGTTTGTGTACCAAATTTAATGAAATTCGTCGGAAACTGAAAAAAACTATTTAGTAAAAGCGCACTTCCGGTTAACTAATTTTCTTGAAACTTGGAATTTTAGCAATCTATTTATTTCTAATTAATTTTGTTTGGATAATAGAATTGTATAATCAACTATGATAGCACTTTAGAGGAAGATGTAACCCCACCCCACACCTAAAAGTGCCCTTAAATGAATTTTCCCAGAGAAAGATTTTAAATAAATGATGTAGATCTTTGCATGCTTAGTTTATATAAGAAGTTCCAAGAAAATCGTCGGAGCCATTTTTGAGAAAATCGCGAAAAAGTGAAAAAAATCATTTAGTAAATTGGTAAAGTAAACGCACTTCCGGTTATCCGTTTTTTCAAACTCGGAATTTCAACAACATATTCAATTCTAATTAACACTATTCAGATGGCAGAATTGTCTAATAAACTGAAATAGCACTTTAGATGTAAATTTAACCCTACCCCTCCCCCAGAAATGCCCTTAAATGAATTTTCCTGGAGAAATATTTTAAATAAAAGTTGTATTTGTAGTTGATATAACAAGTTTGAAGAAAATCGTTCGAGCCATTTTTGAGAAAATCGCAAAAACGTAAAAAACCAGCTAGTAAAGTGGTACTTCCGGTTGAGAAATATTGACAGATGACCCACTGTCGGATCCAATGGTGATAACTAAATGGAATATGAAGTTCAAACTTTCTACGATTTTTCGTTTTTGAGCTATGCTATTCACCTACATACACACACACACACACACACACACACACACACACACACACACACACACACACACCAGACCATTTGCTAAAAACCCTTTTTTGGGCTCAGGGGACCTCAAAACGGATATTTCCGGCGAAAATTTGACACGATTACATACTTCCTCTTACTAGGAGTAAGAGAAAGTAAAAATCTGTTATGCTGAACACCACCTTACACGTCTTTCTCTTAATCCATTTAATATAATAATAAGGTCGAGATTTGTCTTTAAACTTGATGAAATTTTTTATTCATTTACCCTCTTAATTAAACTAATGTATCTTAGTTAAACTAATGTTTAAATTGTGGTCCAGAAGAAAGCACAATAATATTAGTGTTCAATATAATGTGTTTGTGAAGGAGGGAAAATGGTTTGGTTTAGATGCATAAAGTAGTAGTGAAGATTTCAGAAACTGTATAATTTAAAAGCAACACTGCTGGACTTTACATAAAATATATAGAATGGTAATGAGGTAATGAGTAAGTAGATGACACGTTGTGACTGCTGTTATGAACTCTGCTATATGACTTTTTGAAAACTTTCCCGTCGCTGTATTTAAGCAGTTTCTCTCACTCTGGTCCGAGAGAGAGTAGTCCTGTCATTTTTGTCTCTCTCTCTCTCTCTCTCTCTCTCTGCTATGGATCCCTCTCTTTGGATCCTTATTACATCAATAATAAATATTAAACAA
Source organism: Triatoma infestans (assembly GCA_011037195.1). Classification (NCBI taxonomy): domain Eukaryota; kingdom Metazoa; phylum Arthropoda; class Insecta; order Hemiptera; family Reduviidae; genus Triatoma; species Triatoma infestans. The sequence continues at coordinate 17,546 of JAAEAF010004846.1, forward strand.
ACATATTTGAAATTTAACGTTCAGAATCCTCTAAATTGAATTTTGCAAAGAAAAATGTTGCTAACAAAAGGTGATTCGTTTATATATTTAAAGTTAGCGGTTTTTTGCTATTCAATGCAGTCGCACTTCCGGTTTTTTTTTATTTAACCAAAACCTTGTTGTCAGATGCTGTGATGGACCCAAAACGAATTATCAAGTCAGAACATCCTGCGAGTTTTCTTTTTTTTTTGAGATATTTTGTTACTCACATTAGAGACTACTAAAAACAATTTCTTCGTACTCAGGGGACCTCAGAATATGTATTTCCGGTAAAAAAACTCAAGTTCGAAAATTTGAAAAGCACGCAGTACTTCTTTTTAGGTAGGAGGGAGATAAAGTTAAAAAAAAGAAAAGTTAAAAGTAAATTACATCATTTTCAGTGGCTCTTTGTGTTGATACAGTTACATTTTCATTGATTTCTTTGTACTAATTTGTACTTTAGGGGCTTGAAATGTGTCAAGAAAAGTTGACCATATGTTCCACTCAGATAGGAATGTAAAATGTTACATAATGTGGGGTCTTCCATACGGCAACATCGCACATTACAAACAAATAGCAAAGACCAACCATATAACCTTTTTATAGCCTCCAATATTTCAATATTGTCTTCGTTTATTCACAACTTTTTTTTATTTTTTAAACTAATGTTTAAATTTATTAATTATTTAGATTTCTTAATTTCTCGATAAGTTTCTTGTGATCGTTTAATTAATATTTTACGAAAAATTCTGCGAAATGTTCTACTTTTAAGATATAACCTAAAAAGGGAATACTCCGGATAGAAAACCACTTTGGATAAACTAAATTGAAAAAAAAAAGTGAAAATTGAGAAAATTGCGAAAACTGAAAAAAAAAAGTATTCAGTAAAAACGCACTTCCGGTCAATTGATTTTCTTCAAACTTGGAATTTCAACAACATGATTAATTCTAATTAATATTATTTAGATAATAGAATTGTGTGAATAAATTGAAATAACGTTACAGGTAAACCCAACTCCACCTCCCTCCCCCACAAAGTGCCCTTAAGTGCATTTTCCTGGAGAAATGTTACAAATAAAAATTGTATGCGTAGTTGACATACTAAGTTAAAGTAAATCGTTGGAGCTATTTTTGAAAAAATTGCAAAAAAACTGGAAAAACTATTCAGTAAAGTGGTACTTCCGGTTGAGGAATTTTGACAGGTGAAGTACTGTCGGATCCAATGGGGATACCTAAACGGAATATCACGTTTGAACTTTCTGCGATTTTTATTTTCGTGGTATGGTGTTCACACACAGACCATTTTCTAAAAACCACTTTTTTGGACTCGAGGGACCTCAAAACGCATATTTCCGGTGAAAACACAGTATCGTAAATTTGACACGATTACAATACTTCCTCCTACATAGTAACAATATACAACTAAAAATATATATGTAAATAAATTATAGAAATATTATAATTGTATATTAATATTATATAGGTGGTAGAATGATTGATACATTGTAATGGTACTTTAGAGGAAAACTTAACGCTACTATTCCCCTAAACCACCCCCTCCTCCCGAAAAACAAATTTCTCCGGAAAAATGTTGGAAATAAAAGTGGTACATATGTATGAAGATAGTGCAGGAAATTTAAAGAAAATTGCTGGAATCATTTTGGAGAAAATTGCGCTTCTGTCAATGGATATTGCCCGAAACCTTCGTGTCAGATGCGTTTGTGATGCCTGTTGAGAAATTTTGTGTTCACACACACAAATAATTCTCTAAAAAATTTTTTTCTTCCTCAGCGGGGGACCTTTTTTTTCCCTACGTCATGACTTCAGTTATTTAGCCATTCTAGGTCGCGTAGCCCAGTATAAAAAGACTACGTTGGCAAATGATGGTGTTCATTTAGTTTGATATCCAGGAAGCATGTGAGAACAATCGCGGACGCGAACAAAACTTCACCCGTTCCGGCGGGGAACCTGAAAAAAATGTATTTCCGGTTTAGGTTAAATTTCGAAAATTTGACATGATTGTAAAACTTCCTCTTACTTGGAAAATGAAAAAGTATAATTAAGATACTGGAATCTTTATGGGCAACTCTAAGTGAAGTTATTGTGTGTTGAAGATGTCGGATGATGTTGTTTAAAGTTTTTAAGCATGTAGTGAGAAAGAGAATAGTAAAGGAAGAGTAAGAGAGAGTTTAGTAAAGGATAAGTTTGAAGGAAAAGAGATTGCTAATGTTTTGGGGGAAGTTGTTTGGTAGTTTGGATACGCTGACACTCTGTTCTAGATCTGTAGTTGAGAGCCAGGCCAGCAAGTGATCGCTTTATACATCATTCCAATAAGGAGAGTCTTTTACTTTTCAAGATCCTAATTTCATACTCAGGGCTCTATTTAGTAGCCTATTTCTCTATCCCCCCACTGCTATTTTTGGTAAAAGAGAACCTTTCTTATTACCAAAGTACAAACACAAGCCTTCAACAATGTAAATACGATTACATTAACCCTTCCTTCTTATTTTTTATTTATTTATTTTTAAATAGTCTTTCTTCTCTGCTTAAAAAGTTAAGCTACTAACCTATAGTTAAGCTAAAATGGATTCTTCAGTGGTTTAATTTACTTCACACTTTTCGAATCTTCCCTAATTGACCACAACTTTATGAACTTATTATTTCTACTGTTTACTGGTCCTAGTAAAAGAGGACGTATTGCAATCATGTCAAATTTTCCGAAATTGAGTTATCACCGAAATATAATAATGGTGTGAACAAAATATATTAAAAAACGAAATATCACAGGAAGTTCAAGTTGATATTCCGACTGACACGAAGGTTTCAGGCAAAATCCGTCCAACGGAAGTGCTACTTTACCAAATTTTTCTTCTTTTTTTTTTTTTCACTTTTTCGCGATTTTGTTGAAATCGGTTCCACTGATTTTCTTTAGTGGAAGATTTCTTTAGGGGCTAGCACTGGTTTCTTATGCAATTTATATTTACCGTTTTACATTGTTAGAAGTAGATAGAAAGACGAACGACTAGAGCTACGACGTTGGCCGAAAATAACTTTTTGATGACTGTAACCTTGATTTGCTGAAATGTGGTTACAGATTTCTTTTTTTGTTCTTGATTCAAGACTGAACAGTACTGATGCTATTCAACTTGTCTGTAATCTTTAGTTAAGGTCTTGTAGTATTCTTTTTTTTAATACTAATTCAAGATTCTTGCATGTTCGCTTGTCGAAGATTATTAAAAAAAAATACTTTGCTTAAACTGATGCACAATCAGAGCGCTGGATCTTGTAGGACATGTGAGTTTCCTCTGTACACATCATATATCTCTTGCAAATTTCCATCACATGTCACAGCTTCTGTAGAAAGTTACTTTAAATCTATTTTCCCTTGAATATTGTTTTGAAGAAGTTACATGTGCTCCAGGAATGGCTATATTGCAAAACTTAGAAGATGGCAAGAGAGTGGTTCTCTTGGATGTCTGTATAATTGATTTGTGAAGGAGAGAAAATGGTTTGGTTTAGATGAATAAACTAGCAGTGAAGTTGAACACTGTATAATATAAAAGCAACCCTGACTGCATGGACTTTAATATGTAGAATGGTAGTGAGAGGTAAAGAGAAAGGTTGATGACGCTTTGTGACTGCTGTATGAACTCTATGACTCCCTGAATACTATCCCGCCGCTGTATTTAAGCAGTTTCTCCCACTCTAGTCCGGGCTAAGCTAGAGAGTGGCCCTGTCATTTTTGTCTCTCTCTCTCGCTCTCTCTCTCTCTCTCTGCTATGGATCCCTCTCTTTGGATCCTATTACATCATCCGAACCAAACTTAGCATTTAACGAAAGATGGAAGGAAGTTTGCCTAACTGAAATTGGCAACGATTTTTTAAGGAAAGTATTAGATAAATTGGACCCCAAATACTACATCTATAATAAATTTGATTTTTGGAGAATTGCCTACTATACACATTGGCTTCAGTGGTCTTGTTTACCTAAATGGTCTTTCACTCAGAAGCTCCTCTACATACACTCTCATATTGTGACCAGCATTGTAAATTCCGGACATTGGTTAATAATCAGTAAAAGGGATCCTGGATCTGTTTTTGCACTTAATTATCAACATGATGATACTCAACGTCTGTATAGAGAATGGTCCTGACATTTTTGTCTCTCTCTCTCTCTGTGCTATGGATTCCTCTCTTTGGATCCGTATTACATCTTGTGTTAGTACGTATAGTGTAGTCGTCCATAAAGATTACAGTGCGTATGTTTACGGTGTTGCTGATTAAGTCTGCTGAGTGGGCCAGTATGCCTATCAACTACAGTATATAGTGAATGAGTGTTTATAGTTTCAGGTAGAGGGGATAAACGTTTTTCATAAAATTAGCCAGGGATCTTCGCCGTGAAGTTAATATCTTTGAAGAGGTTGCTCAATATATACATAGATATATTTTTTATTTATTTTAATGATTTATTTTTAGGATAAATAAAAAAAAAAAAATCCTTTTGAACATGGGCGGTTAAAACTAATCAATTTATAGGCGGATATTGAATGTGAAATATTTAAATAAATTTCGAGTAATATACAGAGAGAATGGATAGGGTAGTTAGTGTTGACTGGATTATTAGGTGATTGACTCTATTGAGTTATGGTTGTGAATATTATTACGCTTCAATGAAACTTCATCACCTGTGAAATTTATCTTCAATAGAATGTGGGATTTTTCGATGGAAGTGGGTGTTAGGATGAGAAGATTTCAGAATGTTGGCTCTAAATATAAAATGGTTTAGAAAAGCTTTTCATGGAATTACGCATAAATTCCACAACTTTTTTTATTTATTTATTTATTTATAAATATATATTATTTTTAATCACATTTCAAAAATATTGTTTTAAAATGTAATTATATTAATTAAAATAATAGAAATGTTTGACTAATTTAGTTTTAATTATTTATTTCTCCCTTTTCGCTTATTGTCAGCCAAATTAACATTTAATTTCTTGCCGCTTCTGTTTGTATTCATTTATTTTATTTTTTCTCTCTTTCATTTTATTTTCTCTCGAATAAATGAAGTTAATAAAGGACTAACAAATACCCAATTAAAATCTAACTTAGATTTTAAAGAAGTAAATAACTTTTCTAAATTGGGTTGTTATTTTGTAATTATTATTGTATTTCTAGTTTGTCATATTCTCTGTTACTCCCTAGTAAGAAGAGGAAATACAGCGATCGTGGCGTCAAATTTTCGAAGTTAAGTATTCACCGGCAATACGAAATATGTTGAGGTTTCCTGAATATATATTAAAACATTTTTTTTTTTTTAGCGAATGGTTTGTATGTATGTGTGTGAGCATTTTTATGTTTATGAACAAAAAACGAACAATCGTAACTTAGTATTGCGTTTAGGTACTAGATCGCATCTTTGACACTAAAGTTTTTGGTCAAAATCCATCAACCAGATCAGCGATTTTCTCGAAAACAGCTCCAACGATTTTCTTTGAAGCCCCATATTGTCTCCAGCCCATTACGGGACCTTGCTAAATGTCTCCTCCCTTTAAGGACCTACCTTGCTAAAAAATACCACCAGCACCATTTTATGTGGCCATTTTTACGCAAGGTTACGGACAATCTGCGCAAACATCTTCACCGTATTGCTGTGACAAGCTGAGCACATTGCCCTCAGTGTACTTCTGGCGAGTCAATGCACATCCCCAAGTGCTGCTGATATATAAATAATAACCCTACCTATGTTTTTATTACCAATAAAATATTACTTAAAAACAAGAGAAACCCTTGCGATGTTTACACCGAAGATTGGCAGAAACTCAAATTTAAAGGAATTTTGGTTTTTATTTTATCCAGGTTTGCTGACTCGGGGTAAGAATACATTTTCACATGGCTTGCTGTTTGACAGTGTTTTGTTCTGTCTTGTAATTACCAACAAATCAATTAAGTTTATCTAAATATTCCAAGTTATTATTGGAAGATCCATTAATAATTCCTACGATGTTTTCTTTATGCCTTCCTGTTTTATCTTAATCATAATAACAAAAACATAGACCACCCCCTCCGTTTGTTTGTTTTCTCTTGTTAACATATTTTTTTTCACCCCCTTACGCTTCGCTTTGTTAATATTTGAAACCATAATATGTTTTGTTGTTTATTTCTTGTTTGTTTTCTTGAATATTTGAGGAAATACTGGTGATTGATGGGGCCAGCCTTTGTTTTCTTTGTCTGATCATAAAATATATAAACATTTTTATCCAATATTCAGTGTTATTTTACAGAAGTATCAACCTTCTATATTTTTCATCCTTGTTGACATTAAGGGGGGCCGGGCTCACAGATAGTTGGCGCCAAATTCTCCCTTATCTTTTCTCTTCTACTTTTTTTTTTATATTTATAGCGAGTGCATCCTTACATATGCTTTTAGAGATATTTTTGTTTAAATTGAATTCATTACTTTAAATGAGAAATGGATTTCATCTAAATGTGATAATTTGTTAACTAATCTGTTTATGTTATAATTACTTTAATAATTGGGGCCTCTTACTTTGCATTGTCCTAGTCGAAGATCTCTTCTATATAGCCTGAAGTAATGTATACATCCTGTACTTCCTGAAGTAAATTGAACGCTCAGAAAGGATCGATGATAAAAAAAAAAAAAAATGAAGCATGCTATCATCGGCAAAAATGTCTCTGTTTTCCGCCCACCTTACCGATTACACTTAAATAACTCCGGAATTAATTAAAGGTACAAGACAGTAAAGAAATTTGCCTAAGCACTTTAAATCTGTGATTGACGAATTGATTGTCCTCTTTGTACAGTGCCGTTCATACAGTGGTCTTGGTCTTTATTGTATGTTTACATACGTTACTTTATATTGTAGTCATATGTTATAATGAGACGAAAACAGAGAGGGGCAATATTGGTTTAGTCGTAATCGATTAACTACTAGTTGATAATGGAAATAATTCCCATGAGAACTACTAAAGCGCAGAAAACGTATCATCATTACAAATTAATTTCGTTTTGGATTACTCGAAATCATAAATGAGGTTTCAGCTTACATCCAGAATGTTCAAGCAGTTTTGGAAAGAGAACAATATATAATATGTCCATCTCTTTGCCTTAACACCCTAGGGCAAATGGTCTGGCAGAGAGAGCAGATATATCTAGCAACTCCTCATTGCACTATAGGGAGGACTCCCTCTGTGGAGATGATGTTAGGATGGCCACTTTGCACCAAACTTTCTTTGCTTAAGCCAAATGTCATACAAAACAAAAAGTATTGTACTCGTATTATAGAAAATGATAATGTGTGATTTTGATTTTTTGTCGATTATTATTGTATATGTTTACTTAATGGAGAATTTGAACTAATTTCTTTTAACCAGATGTCATATTAGAAGTTAATACAAAAGCGATTCGATTATCCGAGTTCTGGCAATACGAAAAGGGTTTTTAAAACTAAAAATGTTTGATGTTGTATCTCAGTGGGAGGTACTTCAAGTTCCCCTGTCTTTATACTTTTTATAAATCTCTTAGCCTGGAGGCAACCTTCCATGTCCCTCCAGTGCTTCTCCAGTCCAAATTCTTCCATTGTTGCAAAATTACGTGGTGAAGACTTTCGCTGGTTCAGGACCAAAACGGTAGTAAGGATTCCACTTTAGCGCTCTATACCCGCTTATCAGGGTACCCCAAAAGAGCTCTACTCTGCTCCTTTGAGAGAGGTCATGACGTCTTCTCTTACATTTACCCACTAACTTAGAGCTCCAGCATAGCTTGTTCAAAGTCTTTAGTACAGCTTGACTATCAGAAAATGTCTTCACCTCTGTTACTTCTCTCCCAGCCATTCTTCCACCGTATGGCGGCATTCAATGGTACCTATGGAGCCTGTAAAAGAGTGGCCATACTCCCTAAAGCTAACAGATCTTCCTTTATTCAGCTCCTGTGCAGCCAAATTCCTGCTCCAGACAGACATTTCATTCCTGCTTCCTGTTTCATCAGAGTAAAGCAAATAATGCCATTACATTCCTCCATAAGGCTCTTTGAAGTTGTACTCCCCCATACTGATATTACTGTTCTTATAAGCTCTCTCCAACCCCGACTTCTAACTCGTCTTTGAGATACATAAAAACATTTCAAAGTGCCACTTACCACCTCAAATTCGGAATATTATTATTTTAATATTAATGGAAAATCTTAAACGTCTTTTGAACCATCACTTTCCCATTAAGTTTTCAATTCACATATTATATTTATAGCTGTTATTTCGATTTGCATTAATATAACAAATCAAAGCCAAATTCCAAAGCGAATTTGAAAAACGAGAAACGAAAAATGTAGCCTCAGTGTTGTCACCATGTTTCTGATCTCAAACTTAGCTTTCCCAAATTGAGCGTCTTCATAGTGTTGAAGATCGATTTAATGACTCATTGTAAACGAGCACACATAGTTAACCCTATTCGGCTAATATATAAAGCATGTGTTGAAAGTATGAATCATTGTTTACTTCTTACGATTTCCAAATGTTCAACTGCAGTTGTTTAAATCAATGGGAACTTATTAATAAATATAAACAAATAGTATTAACAATAAAAAGATGTCTAAATCTAATCTGTTTAAATAAAACAAATAAATAGATTTGATGATTTACCTATTACAGATGTGATAAACAAATTAACCAATAAGTCATTATTAATGTAATGAAAGAAATAGTAGATAATTGGCGACCAGCTCTGATCCCACACTAATAATTGACCTTGCAGTGGCAGAACAACGAAATAAAAGAAATTGGTAACCTTCATTTCCATCAAAGTTAAATGGGACCTCTTTTTCACTAGTTCCAATAATGCCAATTTTATTTCTAATCGAAAAAAGTTTATGTTCGGTATTTAAATTTGCCAATGAAGGCGTACAATAATTTTATTTTGGAGAAGGGGGGTATTGTTCTACCTTGATAATAATTTACTAATTTATTAGGCTGTTTCCTAAGAGTAGAGAGGGGGGTAACCTATGCATTTTCTCCTCTCTCAGTCAGTCGCCATTTTAAGCTGGAAAGAGTAAGTCGTTATGCAACATTCCCTTGAATAGGTCGCAATGTAATACCTATACAATTCATGCCAGGTCGGTTGCGTTTAATTGTGAAAACCCAAGTTTGTTACTTCTGGTTTTCCTGGGTAGTGTTAATACACTGGTCCTTTTGTCGAGTAAGCGGCGGCCCGGTTCTCCTGGCCTGCAAAAGCTCATTGTGAAATCACATGGTTATTCCTTGCGGTAGGTTATCTGCCATGCAGCTTCTAGAAGCCCGTTTAATTATTATCTACAATCGTCAACCAAGCAGCAGTATATGGATTAAGACTAAAGAGTTACAGGTACTTAAGATTTATTTCCTTATCCCTACCTTTCCTCTTCCCTTGACCCCGATATGAGCTAAGGACCATGGGTCTTCCAGCACTAGTAATCGGGATTCTGCGTTTTAAGGTAAGTGCCACTTTTTTGGCTGTTGAAAGTGATAATAGATATAATGGAGTTGATGAGGAGAGAAATTGGGATTGATTAATTAGACGAGATATGACGACACTGTTATAATATAGCTATAAATTTACACTATAGCTAAACTGCACTGGACTTGTAATGATTTTATAGAATAAACGATGATATGACACGATGCGATGTATGGTTGAATCTGATAGATAGATCGATGTCTAGATCTCTCACTGGCTTATATACAGGTTCTCCCCACTCTAGCCTGCTTAAGTCAGAGAGTACCAGAGAGGGCCTTTTTTCTCTCGGTCGGGCCTGTGTTCTCTTTCTTGCCGTTACATAGATAATATTTGCTGCCCATTTTTAAATTTAATTTATATATTCATTTTTTCCCCATATAATTTTTAATATTTCAATCAACCCATTTTGCTCAATCAATCATATTATACGAGTATTATATTCAGTGCACTCAAAATTTTCACTCTTTAATTGTGCTGTTTTTTTTATGAACCAGAGCTTACCAGAGGTATCTTACTTTATAATATTCTTTTCCTGTACTTTTGTACAGTTTAATTAACGATTGATGCAGTAATTACATTATTGTTCATAACAGACTGTAATTTTATTTTATTTACTGGTTATCTAAAGAGTATTTTAATAGTAATATTATTCTTCTGCATCATTGTTGTAAAACAAATTTTTTTTTTTCTATTTTAATCGTAGTCGCTTCCCGATTCTCTCACCCATTTATTCCATCTCTTCGTAATCCATTTCTATTTTTTTTTTTTCATACCGTATCATCTTTAGCATCCTATCTTCAGATGTATTTCCAAAATTTTCCTCACAGAAATTATATTTTCGAAATTCAGTAATGTCTCACAGTTGTGGTGAGTGATGTTACCTCTGTGTAATTAGTTATATTATGTTTCCGTAGTTCTTTTTAAAACATTGTCAAAACAAATTATTACGAAATAATGACATCCTTTTTATATATACATATATATATAAATATATTTGTGTTAATCTTTTCATCTTTTCACAGCATCACGAACAACTTTTTTTTTTTTCTACATATGTATGTGACCTATATACGTTTTATTTCACTTTGTTCAGTTTGTTTTTGAACGTTTTAAATAATTTCTAAATGTTTCATATTAATTTTTATTAAGATTGTCTTCTGGCCATTGCTGTGAAAGAATGTAAAATGTCAAATTTTCTAAGTTGAATTTTCACCGGAAATATATGTGTTTGGGTTCGTTCTCTTGGTACGAAGAAAAACTCCAGAAATACAATCGTTACCAACTTTATTTATATATAAATGCTAAAGCTAATTAAAACGTATTTAAAAAAAATTCTAAGATTTAAGAAGATTGGTTAATTTGAAATTATCATAAATTGTAATAAATCGTTAGATATTGTATGTTTGAAAATTTATCGATTTATAGATTTAATTTGCTCGAAATTAATTTTTTTACAGGAAATACAAACTTTTGAGGAGTTTCTCAGAGTGCGAAAAAACTTTTTCGCAAAGGGTTGGTTGGTTGTCTGTCTGTCTATCTGGGTTTGAACAAAATATCTCAAAACCGAACAATTACAGGAAGCTCAAACATGATATTCCGTTTAGTTATTAGATACCAACTGATACTTTATAGTAATTCGATCAGTATCCATCGACTGGATCCGCGACTTTATTTAATAGTAAAGTAAAGTAATACCTATTTTTTCAGGCGGGCTTAACGTCCAACTACCAAATTAGGTGTCGCGGATGGGGGCGGAAGCACATATTTTACTATTAACATCTTTTTACGAATATAAAATTTAGCAGTTATACGCGGGACTCGAACTGGGGATCTCCAAGTTACAAGTCCATGCTCATAACCACTACACCAACACCCGCCCTTATTTAATAGATTTTTTTTTTTTGTTCAGTATTCCCGATTTTCTGTGAGAACGGCTTCAAATCTGTAAGTGACACTTCAGTAGAATAAATGGTTCCATGCATTTATATAATATTGAAACACATTAGGAAGCATTGTTAAAAATTCAAAATACGAAGTGTATCAGTTAACCGGAAGTGCTACCTTACAGTATTGATTTTTGAGTTGTTTTTTATTTTGTCTTTTTTTGTTATTTGATCGAAAACTACTATAAAGATTTTCTTTAAACTTCTCTATCTGAAAAAATCTTCTGCAAAAATTAATTTCAGGAGGGGTAAGCTGAGGTTTTTTTTTTCTAAATAGTACAATTGCTCGGGCTAGATGGTATGCTGCCAGCCCATCTGCAATGTAAGTGTTAATATTAAAATTATTTTAATTGCAGTAAAAGTTGCACCTGAAAATCTAAATTTTCATATATACAGAATTCCGAACAAATTTCTGATAAGGTCACAAATTTATTATAGATTATTCGGTTAATTAGAACTGTAAAATGTAATTGTTTGTACATATAGCTATAAATGTTTTCAATGAAATTTGCCCTCTACAGAACGAAAAGTTAATTATAATTTCAATTATTATTATTGTTACCTAATAATATCAATTTCAAATGAATATAATATAACTTATATATATTAGTTATTGATAATATAAAAGCATAGGTAATTAATATAATATTTACCTTAGTTAATTGAAATAATACATTCCATGTTTGTATAATTATTGAAACCAATCAGAAAATCATTATTACATCTAAGATATTTTGCTTATTAGACTTGTATACTGTCTGCTCTTTTTAATTATTTACATAAATCAGTGAATTCATTAGTTTTATTTTCATTAATTACTAATTAATGTGGAATCCGTTGTTGGCATATTTTGGCGCATTCTTTTAAATCTACTTCTTCACTGGCAGACATTAAACCCCTTGTTCGAGTAGTCATCATTTGACCAGCCGAAATAGATTTTTTTTTCTTTTGTACAATTTGTAAGATTTTAGCAGATTCCACTAGAAAGATATCTGCCGTGGAAGCTTAGAACATCGACCGGTCTAGAAATGCTCGGTGTGATATACCATCTAAGCCCATTTTCTTCAGGATTTCTCATCCTTTATAGCACCATATTTTGTCAGATTTTGCCAGTTAGAAAGATAAGAAATCGTAACATTATCATATTACCATGTTTATGCTATTCTTTGTTATATTTTGGATGAGGGAGGGTACTTAACACTAACTTAAAAGGTGTTTGTATGTGCTCACACAGTCAAGCAGCTCTGAAGAAACTTAGTTCATGATGTGTCTTCACACATAGGTTTGGTATTAGAATGTTCTAAAAGAATGGAAGAGCCTTCTTCCTTGAAGGGAGTGATGGGAATTTTTGGAAATAAGTAGGTGGATAGGTTTGTCAAATTAGGCGCCTCTCGCCCTTTCTTTGGTTCCGAGCCTGCTGTTGGTGTCTCTAGGCTCATCTCTATCAAACTTTCAGTCATGGATAGCTTCACATCATTCATCCCGATGGATGAGCACAATGGGTTGTCGGCACTCTAAGATGCTCATTCGGGGTCCCGGACAGGGGGCTATTACTGAGAAGTTGTTGTGTCTCTCAGCAGTTATACACCTAATGGTTGGATCCTCTTGCTGGGCATTGTGATTTAAGGAGATTCCTTTTGAATAGTCAGTGAGACAGAGGAGAAAATACCCAACATCGCGTGACAAAAATCCATGGATTGTGAGGATATTATGTTCAGGGCCTTTAGTTCGGAACAGTTTAGGCTATTTTCCTTTAGGTTATTGTCCAATTTGTTCGGACGGAGGTGAATCTTAAAAGGGGTTTTGACTCGGGTCTGGATTTTTGTTCTAGACTCGGTTTGCTGTTCTTCTTCTTTGGGGGTATCCATCCATATAGGGTGAGAGGGGCTTAGATAGCGTGGGGTCTGGACCATACTTCTTGAAGAATAGATCCATGGCTCAAGGTTTGTCGCAGAACCATGGAAACTATTAGTACGCTCATCAAGGAGTAGTCAAAGAATTGGGTATGTTTCTACTAAAATAGATATTATATTTTCTGACATAGAACCCTTATTTTTATTGTTCTCGACAAAGACAATCTTCTTCTGCTTTAAATTACTCGAAACACTTCCTCTCACTTCAATTCTCATTGTTTTATTTGACAATTGTATGATAGAATCGAACTCATTTGTCGATATAGCAATTTAGCAATATATACTTTATGTCAGAGTTACCCTTATATCACTCCTATAATAAATTATCTTGGAAATTATGTTTTCAACAAAACTATACGTTATTCTTCTGTACTAATACCCAAGTTTAGAGCAAATCCTTGGAAGCATTTTCTTTCAGTTGACATATTTTTTGTCCCAGACCTTCCCATTCTCCGTTCATAACTAAACAAAGTAGAACAAGTTTGAGGTTTCTGTAATTTTTTGTTTCTGTTTTTTAAATTTGATTGTTTAAACACCTGAAAAAATCCCACTTTTTTTTTGGATTTTTTTTTTTTTTTAATAATCCCAAAATTATTGGCGATAAACTTAATTTAATGAAATTAATTTTATGTTTCATGTCTAATTTCTATTTTTTGTTATATATACTTCATTACATTGTCATTAATGACAGATTAATTAATTAACGAATTAATTACTTTCATATATTTTTTAATATTATTACGTTGAGATAATTTATCTTTGTTTGGCTTTAATTTTTACCACATCGTTCCTATTTTAATATTATCAACTTCCATCAGTATTTTTCAATTATAATTAAATAGTAATATACTACATGGATTTGAAGGATAGTAATGTACTTTATTTTCAGAGAAAATTCACTATTTGCTTTTTTATAAAAACCATTAAAAAATAAATAAACATGGCTCCTCCTAGATTACCATGTACGGAAAGCATGGTTTCTTCACTAAGTAAACTTCTTTGAACTATCTGTTATGCATTTTCCATGGTCCAACTTCACCAAGAGAATATTTACAAAGCATCAGTATACAAAGAAAGAGATCAAGAAAGATCAAGAGTGACAAAGAATGAAGGAGAAAAAAAAAGGGATTGCGGGAGAAATATTTCCCAGTGCAAGGGAACCCATTGGGAAGGAAGTAGGAAAATGGTTTATATAGAAGATTGCAAGCTTTTGACTACCCACACACTGCGTGAGCGATATAAGAGGATATTGATTTTTTTTTTTTTGATGTTGATGAACTTTTGTCCGGAAGTTTATTGATTTAGTTGTACTTTTCAATGCTAAGGCTAGGGAGGTGGTGTAGCCGTCCCACTTTTTTATTAGGTTGGATTGTGGTTGAAAGAAGAAAAAAAAAAGGAAAAATGTTTTCCCTCACCTTCCTTAAAATAGAAAAACTTTTTATCTACCTTTACTTATTTCCTTTACAGGATTAGATGTTATTATCTATCCCCCTTAAGGATGTGCTTATCCATTTATATGATTGTGAAATGTTATTGGATGTGTTGTAGTTTGTAGTGGCTTGAGCGGTTTTGTATAAGGGCTAAGTATATATGTTTAAGAGTGAAGTATTAGAAAATAATCAAGAAATCACCACTGTTTTTTGAAATAAATATATTCTCGAAGTGAATTTAAATAGTTTTATAATATCACAGCGATTATGTATAAATCAATTATTTATCTAGATTAAATGCTAAACTCTTATGTTTTAACTTTCATAACTGGCACAGTCCTGATGTGTTCTGGTTCGGTGTCTAAAACAGACTATTTTTGTTTAAAAGCAGAAGGCAGACTGTTCGAAATGCCCTCTCTAACGGGGATTTTCTCTTACAAAACAGTTGGCCAAGTGGCATTGTTATTTTCCTAACAGATTCCTGTGCTTTTGTCTCTCTAGCACCAATTATATTACCTGACTCTAAAATACATTATTTTTGCAAAAATTATTTCATTTAAAATATTTTTCAAAACTATTTATTTTTGCGTTTCTTCTTCCACTACAGTTGCGATAAGTTTATATATTTCCTAATTCGTTGTTCTTACGAAAAAATCTTATCTTTTCTTTGTCTTGTTAGATCTTCTTAAATATACTTCCTTTGTTGTAAGAAATAAAAAAGGTAGGAATTGTGAAATACGTAGGTTTGTATTGAATATTTTCTATTGGTGCTGTCAGATGTACGAACAGCATTACTCAAAAATCTGGTGTGAAACAGTCATACGACTTTCTCTCACTCCAAATTAATACAATTTAATTAACAAATTTTATTTCAACTTGCATCGTTTCTAAGATTTAGTTGGCAGAACATAAAAAAAGGTAATAATATATGAGCGGACTTCTATGGAGCGCCCACTATCAAAACTACTAAGGTTGGGCAGGTTAAATTCGAACCTGACAGACTCTAAAAATCCCTCTAAAATCAATTTCCCCAGGAAAATATTTCTAATAGAAGTGGCAGATATTTATATTTATGTAGTTAGTATAGGAATTTAAAAGAATATGGAGAAAATTGCGAAAAACTATTAAAAAAAAAAAAAAACATTCCGTAAAGTCGGACTTTCAGTTGATGGATTTTACTCGAAACCTTTGTGTCAGATGCGATGATACCAAATTATCAGCTTCCAGCGACCATTCGATAAAAAAGTTTATTTTTTGTTCACACTGAGGGGATCTGAGAAACATGTATTTCAGGAGAAAACTCAATTTCCCCCAAAAAATTGATACGATCACAATACTTCCTCTTACTAGGTAATCCCCTAGCTTTATCAAACTGTGTCTGCCAATTCGTCAGGGCTTTCATCCAGGAGAACGAAACAACACTGGGTGCCTGTCTGAGAGAGAGAAAGAACAAAATATTTCAAAAACGGAAAATCGCTGATATCTCAAACTTGGTATTCAGTTTGGGATTAGTTCAATGTTATTGGCATGTTCTTCTGGACTGCAAGAAATTTTCTACCTGGCTGGGTTGGTAGATTGATCACTTCACCCCCTTATATATTTATTTTAGGAAATATGCATAAAAATTGTCATCTTATATTATGTAATTGTACAGGTGTTTTTTTACTTTCTCTTACTCCTAGTAAGAGGAAGGTATTGTAATCGTGCCAAATTTTCGACATCGAGTTTTCACCGGAAATATCCGTTTTGAGGTCCCCTGAGTCCAAAAAAGTGGTTTTTAGCAAATGGTCTGTGTGTGTATGTATGTATGTATGTGAACAGCATAGCTCAAAGACGAAAAATCGTAGAAAGTTCAAACTTGATATTCCGTTTAGGTATCACTATGGGATTGGACAATTGGTCAGCCGTCAAAATTCCTCAACCGGAAGAACCACTTTACTAAATGGTTTTTTCACTTTTTACAAAATGGCTCCAACGATTTTCTTTAAACTGGGTATATCAACTGCACATACAAAGATCTACAACTTTTATTTAAAAAATTTCTCTGGAAAAATTCATTTAAGGGCACTTTTAGGGGAGGGGTGGGGTTAGGTTTTCCTCTTAAGTGTTATCATAGTTGATTATACAATTCTACCATCGAAACAAAGTAAATAGAAATAAATAGATGGCCAAAATTCCGAGTTTCAAGAAAATAAGTAAACCGGAAGTGCACTTTTACTGAACTTTTTTTTTCAGTTTTCGACAAACTCCAAAGAATTTCATCAAATTTGGTACACAAACTATAATATTTGTCAATTACAATGTTGAAAACTGGAGTAAGAGAAAGTTGTGTGAGTGTTTTACGCCAGATTATTTTTTTTTTATTCTTGGTAGTAGGCTAATATGTTGAGTGTAAACAATTTTTTGTTGGAACAGCGTAAATAAAAAACCAATTCTTTTGAGCCTTTTTATTGCTTTTTACTTTCTCTTACTATTAGTGAGAGGAAGTATTTCAATCGTGTCAAATTTTGGATATCGGGTTTTCACCGGAAATATCTGCTTTCAGCTCCCTCGAGTCAAAAAATGTGGTTTTCAGAAAATGGTCTGTGTATGTGTGTCTGTATGTGAACTAGAAACCGTAAAAAGTTTAAACTTGATCACTATGGGATCTGACAGTATGTTATCTTTCAAAATTCCTCAACCGGAAGTTACCACTTTTCCTAGTTGGTTTCTTTTACTTTTTTGTGATTTTCTCAAAAATGTCTCCAACGATTTTCTTGAAATTTTATATAATCTGCTATATATCCAAAGAGTTACAACTTTTATTTCAAATATTTCTCCATAAAAGTTCATTTAAGGGTACTTTTGAGGGAGGGGTGGTGTTATGGCTACCTCTAAAGTGCTATTTCAGTTCATTAGACAATTCTATCATCTAAATAATGTTAATTAAAATTAAATATGTTGTTGAAATTCCGAGTTTGAAAAAAAATGGATGACCGGAAGTGCGTTTACTTTTCACTTTACTAAATGATTTCTTCACTTTTTCGCGATTTTCTCAAAAATGGCTCTGACTATTTGCTTGAAACAATGTATATAAACTATACATTCAAAGATGTACAAATTTTTTTTTAAAATATTTTTCTGGGAAAATTCATTTAAGGGCACTTTTAGGGGAGGAGTGGGGTTATGTTTTTCTCTAAAGTGCTACTGTAGTTGAATATACAATTCTGTCATCCAAACAAAATTAATTAGAAATGAATAGATGGCCAATATTCCGAGTTTCAAGAAACTTAATAAACCGGAAGAGCTCTTTCACTAAACAGTTTTTTTCAGTTTTCGACGAATTTCATTAAATTTTGTACAATGTGAATTTCATTAAATTTGTCAATTATAATTTTAAGAACTTGAGTAAGAGAAAGGTGCGTGAATGTTTCACACCAAAATTTTTTTTGTTATTATTACAATAAAACTCGATGTTTCGGCGTCCGATTTACGCCATTTTCAAGAGTTTAATTTTTCACTATAATGTAATAAGGAATTGCAAATACGTAAATGAAAATAATACTAGATTATTTGAAATAAAGATTAAAATTGTGATTTTATAACTTAATACTATGGTTATTAAAATGTTACAAACGTATGAATTGTCCAATAAATTAAATTCTCATGCTCACCAACTTGTGTTTTTTGGTTGAAAGCATCGTTTATTTTAATGTTTTCCTTTTATAACTCTCATCATGTTAGTTTTTATAGAAATTTCTTATTAATAATTTTAAATAGTCAATTTTGTTGAGTATAAATTCAAAATTGTATTATGTTTGACGAGAGTAATAGTTCTTATACAGAGTATTACCAGTTTTTGGATATGCAAATTTATTGGTTAAAAAGCCATGTGTTCAGTTATTAATTTTTTATTTTAAATTAGTAGTAAATTTTAATTATTTTTATATATTTATTGATTTGTTGAAGGTCTGCAATAATTAAGGTATAATTATTAAACTGCTAATTTTTTTGGAATTTCTTACCAGAATGGAGATCATAAAGGAATACTATATTTTTAACCAGTTATCTAGTACAATATATCTCTATATATATTTTTGTTTTGTTTGCAGGAAGTGGTGTATGCGGTGATGGTCACAGTTGTTGCGGTGCCAAAGTTGAAGCAGAATTGAAAAAATCAGCAACAATGGCATTGCACACATTTCTACAAAACAATTTCGTCTCTGTAAGGGCGATGCTTGCTTCAACCGCCGGCGCTCTACATGGTAAGTACAAGCAGTTGATTTAATTAATCTTAAATAAATAAATAAATATATATACTAATTTTATATGATCATTTTAAAAACTGTTATTTACTGTTCTAAAATTAATATTAACCAAGGACATAAAATAAATAAATTTTAATAGTTCAACCCTATCAGGTTCATATTTCTGTTTACTTTAAAAATAATTATTTAAAACTAGTTGTTGTCCCCTTTCCTTGTACGTACCTGCAACTATTTGCATAAAAATGGATTTAATATAAAAACAAAAACTAATCTTCCTGAATGTAATGTTTACACTAGACTGAATTACATAAATGTAATATTAGAATTAACTGTATTTATATTACACATTCCTACATTCTTTCGTACTTGATTAAATCTCACGCACATGGTTTAAATCAACTTTACTTTATCCGCCAATACAGTAAACAACCTTGATGTTTAAGGAATCTGTCCTTGCTTTATTATCTATATTTAATGTAATTTGATTTGAAACATATTTTTTATTACTAATTAACCAGCAATAGCCTAGCTAGATCAATTAGGGACCATCATTGTTGAAGGTCTTCCGTATTGAGTGTAACAGCAACTAAAGAGAGTAAAGAGAAGAGAAACGAACCCAACCACTCTCTCGGACTGGAATGGGAGAAACTGTTATAAATACAGCGACGGACAGTCTGTGGGAACACAGTTCGACACAGTTCAATATAATTCACTATAGTTCATCATCTCGCCAGTCACTTCGTGTCATTTTCATACCACTCTACCTTAACCATTTTCTACTGTAAAATCCAGGCAGACTGTGTTTCATTATTATTATACATAGTTAATCAGTGTTAACTCAGTCTTCTTATTTCAATCAACCAGACCCAAATTCTTTCCACCTAACTCACCCGTACGCTCAAATTTTTCACATATGAAAAATTTCTTCAGGAGAGGGGATGATGTAACAGCAACCAAAGAGAGTAAAGAAAAGAGAAACAAACCCAAGCACTCTCTCGGACTGGAGTGGGAGAAACTGTATAAATACAGCGACGGACAATCCAGAGATATACAGTTCACTACAGTTCATCATCTCGCCAGTCACTTCGTGTCATTTCCTACTACTCTACCTTAACCATTCTCTATTGTAAAGTCTACGCAGACTGTGTCTCATTATTATTATACATAGTAACCAGTTTAACCAAGTCTTGTCATTTCATCAACCAGACCTAAATTCTCTCCAACTAACACATCCATTATATGAAGATCATCAGGAGATTTTTTTGTTGGCCGTTAGTTATAATATGAAAACAAGAATTAGTTGGCTTCACGACCAATTCAGGGTAAAAATCAATAAACCAAAAAAAAAAATATATCTTGTTAATTAATTGAAATAAAAAGTTATAAAAAAGTTAATAACTGTGAAGTAATTACTATTAAGTGTTGTTTTTTTGTAATTTATTGTGTATAACAATACATTGGTGTTTTCTTTATTGAAGTTTAGAGTATTTTATCTATAAGAACCCACTTAAAACTAGTTGCAGTAGCTAGTTTAGAGGGAAAAACGTTACAATATTAATTATAGTGTAGTAGTAATAGTATTTAGTTGTTAATTTTAAACCCCTGAAACTCCCACAACAAGGAAAATATAAACCACCCTTACACCCAGATAGATTCAGCAAAGTCGCGCTTCCGGTTGATAGATTGACACCCGAAACTTTGGTATCATGTGCGGTGATAGTATCTAGACTTAGTAAACTACCAAGTTTGAATTTTCTGCGATTTTTAGTTTTTTATATATTTTTGTATTATATTCGCTAAAAACATTTTTTCGTATTTTCTCTTACAGTTGTTAAGAGGGGGGGTTGGGGGGATTGCGATCGTGTCAAATTTCGAAATTGAGTTTGTTGCCTGAGTACGAAAAAGTGTTTAAGCGAATGCTTTGTGTATGGTCTGTATGTGTGTGTGTGTGTGTGTGTGAGTGTGTGAACAAAATATCTTAAAAACAAAAAATTCTCTGGTAACTTATTTTATTCTCTGGTATTCTGTTTACATACTACCACCGCGTCTGACACTAAGGTTTCGGAAAAAATCCATCAACCGGAAGTGTGACTTTGCCGAATGGTTTTTTTCCTCAGTTTTTCGCGATTTTCTAGGAAATGGCTCTAAGGTTTTTACTTTCTCTTACTCCTAGTAAGAGGAAGTATTGTAATCGTGTCAAATTTTCGATATCGAGTTTTCACCGGAAATATCCGTTTTGAGGTCCCCTGAGTCCAAAAAAGTGGTTTTTAGCAAATGGTCGTGTTGTGTGTGTGTGTGTGTGTGTGTGATGCATGTGAAAACGAAAAACCGTAGAAAGTTGAAACTCGATATTCCGTTTAGGTATCACTATGGAATCTGACACTACGTTATCTGTCAAAATTCCTCAACCGGAAGTACCACTTTAGAAGTTGGATTTTTTACTTTTTTGCGATTTTCTTAAAAATGGCTCCGACGATTTTCTTTAAACTTCATACATCAACCACACATACAAAGAACTACAACTTTTATTTGTAAGATTTCTCCGGGAAAATACATTGAAGGGCACTTTTGGGGGAGGGGTGGGGTTAGATTTTCATCAAAGTGCTATCCTAGTTGATTATACAATTCTATTATCCAAACGAAATTAATTAGAAATAAATAGATGGCCTAAATTTCAAGTTTAAGGAAATTAGTAAACCGGAAGTGCGCTTTTACTGGAAATTTTTTTCAATTTTCGACGAATTTCGTTATATTTGGTACACAAACTATAACCTTTGTCAATTATAATTTTGATAACAGGTGTAAGAGAAAGTTGTGTGAGTGTTTCACACCAGTTTTTTTTTTTTTTAAAACTTCGTACACTGTCTACACAAACGATCCCTATTACTTTTATTTGTAATACTTTCTCGGAAAAATCGATTTTTTCGGGGGGAACAGTAGTAGCGTTAAGCTTCTTAATAAAGTACTATTTCGATACAATATATGGTTCTTCCACTTATTTAATATTAATATAACATTAGAAGCATTGCTAGAATCCAAAATTTAATGAAAATTGGTTAACCGGAAGTGTTACTTTACAAAATAGGTTTTTGATAACGTCTATAACAATCGCCTTTTTAAACTTGGTATGCTAATTACTCAGATCAAACATAGGACTTAGAATAGAATAGAAGCGGGGGTGGGAAGCCTCATTCCACTGCGACCTACAAGTCGAGGTCTATTGTGGATCCCCTTAAGTTACAGAAGAGCCCCCAGCTTTGCCCTCCTAATCAATCCTAGCAAAGCTGAGAGCGGCTCCGTCATGAAGCTTCCAGCTTCGGGATTGCCCGTCCCCAATTGAAGAAACCTAATCCTCGCCAGGCTGGCGCACTCACAAAGGATGTGCGCCGGGGTCTCCTCCTCTACCTTGCAGAATCGGCATACCGCACTATCCGCAAGTTGTAGGTGGTGCATGTGTCTGTTCAGCTACAATGCCCTGTTAGTAGACCCACAATTAACCTTATATCCCTTGGGTCTGGCTCAGTAGGTCTCTGGTAAATTTAGGCAAATGTCTTTTGATGAAGAGCTTTGCCTGCCTCTGTCCTGGTGTTCTCTCCTACCAACGCAGACGCTGTTCTTCTATCCAACCTATGTTAGAAGTTTGAATGAGGCTCCTGGAGAAGCCGCAGAAGGGTTCGGGGCCTATAAACGTACCCTCCCTCGCTAGGGCATCCGCCCTCTCATTGCCCAGAAACCCCGATGGACTTATATTGGTATCATTTTTCCACAAATAGTGGCGTGGAATTTGTGGTATTAAATTATTAGTGTTTTACGTATGCATGCAGGTGGTTCAGTGATTTTGTTGCATTCTACTGGGCCTCAATATAACCATTTCTCTACTTGTCAAGGTTAGTAGGTACGTACTTATCTTCCTCCCCCCCCACCTATATATTTATGTTAATGTTAGGATAAATATGTAAAATTTGAATTTGTTATGTATAATTCGATATTAAAACTTCACTCCATTTCTTCTGTCTCTCTCTCTCTCGGTACCAAACACGAAATTTCTGTTGAAAATTTGACACCATCGAAATTACTTCCTTCCTCTCACTAGGAGTAAGAAAAAGTGACAAGTAAAATGTTTGAGAAATAGTGACCTTTTTCTCTTACTACAAATAAAATTCCAGTTTATTATGAAGTTTGTTATTTAATGATTTTCGAAAACATTTAATTGTACTTTAATTGATCTCACTAGATGAAGTGGCGCCATATGCTATTTATTGAAATGGCAAGTCATTCAAAAACGTTTTATGTCACAACTGCCCTTGAAGCTCCAATTAAAAGCAATTTTTCACATATTTAAAAAACCATTTTCCAGATAATATTAAGCAATGGTATGACCACTTATTAAGGAAGTTCATCCATTAATTGATCTCGCTGTATTAGCGGAAGTATTGCGAGTTGTGTACACATTTTGGAAAATGGTCTTCCACAGGCAATATGTGTTTGTGTATGAATAAAATTTTTTCAAAAACGCAAAAATAGCAAAAAACTCAAACTTTGTACGCGCCGTTTCGATAGTACCATTGAATTCAACCGGAAATTTTCAGTCAAAATCCGTTTTGCCCAAAATAAGTGTTATCTTATTGAGTAATCGGTATTTTTTCCAAAATGGCTCCTCTTTTTTTATATAAAAAAAACTTTTCCACACTAGTCGTATATATTTAAACCAATCACATCTGTTTAATACATTTTGCGAGGAAAAATTGATATTGGGGATCCTGAAAGAGGTACCAATGTCACACATTCAACTAATATGCCATTTCATATAATTTTCCCATGCACAGCATATTTAACATTAAGATTCTATTGGTGGAATTCCAAGTTGAAGAAAACCGGTTAAATAGGAAATGTAATTTTACACGCTAGAGTTCTAAGATTTTCTTTTTTCGACACGGTTTCAACAATTTCCTTCAAACTTGAATTGCTAAATATTCATACATACATCATAAATATTCATTCATACATTCATTCATAAATATCACTGTTATTTAAAACTTTTATTCTTGGAAAATTTAATTAATAGGAGGTCTCTAGGAGAATCATGCTAGCGATTATATTGAAAAATTTCGTTGGGGATGATTGGAGCGCTGCCTTGCGGTTTCTCAATGAATCCAATTCAGAGCTAGGCTGCTTGACTTATTAAGATAAGACAAAAAGTTGCTGCCTCTACTTTCAACTTCTGTTGAAGTTATTAAATTTTCTCCCGCAAAGAAAGTATGCTGTGAACCGAAAGAAATGGTAGTGTCGGGTGGAGTTAAGTCTAGATCTAAACTAAAGGAAAGGGTGTAAAAGAAAGTCAGGGCCATCAAATTCTTTAATTGTTTCTTTAGTCTGACGCGAGGTATGTGGCCTAGCGGTTATATCTTACTGGAACAAAACTTGCTTGCGATTAGACCAAAGCTGGATAACGCTGGCACAAATTTTGAGTTCATTCTATCTAGTTGCTGGCAGTAAAGGTCCGGCGTTCATGGAAAGGAACGGATTCTTTATACGAATTACTCCTTCATAGTTCCACAAAAACGCACAAAATCGATGTTTTCTCAAATTGTCCGCTTACACTAACCGGAAATAATATTTGACCGCGATCTAAACATTGGTCCACCTGTCTCCACATTACTTCTAATCACATGCCACTTTTCTTAGGTAGAAGCGCATGTAAGATGGATTTTTTTCTAAGTATGAAGATGGCGGCTAACAGTGTCTTTATACGCTGCCAGTTTTGCAGCAACTGTACGAATAGTTATGGTTGGATTTGACTTGATAGCTTTCCATGAAGCTTTATCAACGTCACATGATGACTGCCCTGAACTTATCTTTCTTTCTAAGGTCGTATCATCACTAACTTTTTAAACCGGGCAGTAGGCTGATTAAGGACCATCTTCCTCTTCGATTTCACTTAGAACTCGCATAGAGCAGTTAGTTGTACACTGTTATTTTCCATAGTTTGTTTGGCAAAAAATTATTAATATATTGTGAGCGACACAGTCATGGTTTTCTAAAAAAAAACTCACAATTGAATTGACTTTTTGAAGAGGGCAGTAGAAATGCTGAAATGGTTTGAAGATTATCTTCGGGATAGAAAATGCCGGGTGAGGTGGCATTCGGAGGTATCACGTTGGTTTGATGTTGTATCTTGTGTACCTCAAGGATCACGCCTTGGGCCGTGGCTATTCCTAATTTTTAGTAATGACCTTCCGAGATTCTTTAGAACTAAGGATCTCGGATGTTGAGGTACTTGCATTTGCGGATGACTTGAAGTTCTTCCATAAAGTTGCTTCCTAGTCGGACTGCATTATAATTCAAGATACCCTCCGCATTATTTCTGACTGGTGCTGCAGTAATGGCATGGAGCTAAATGTTAAAAAATGCCAAGTCATTTCTTTTTATCGCAAAAAGACTTTTATATCATATCAGTACCTTTGGAGAGGACTCGTAACGTGAAGGATTTAGGAGTTACTCTGAGTCATGACCTCTCTTTCACAAAACAGTTTGAATATGTTTGTAGGAAAGCATCGAGAGCACTGGGTTTTGTATTAAGGCACACTTGTGATCTTAGAGATCCCAAAGCGGTGCTAACTGTGTACAATGCATACGTTAGAAGCCTTCTTGAGTACGCGTCATTGATTTGGAGTCCTTACACCAAGAAGGATATAGTCAGACTGGAAGCTATACAAAACCGTTTCATTAGAACTTTTAAGAAAAGGTTACCCGGCGGTGCTACTCATTTATGCTCCTTAGAGTCTAGAAGACGAAATGCTGGTCTTTTATTCTTGAAGAAGCTCTTGAATGGCGAAATAGATTGCATGGAGCTACTTGCTGCCATTCCTTTTCATGTAGCACCTCGCTGCTTGCGCAGAACTTCGCATTTCATAGTCCCTGCCGTTAAGACTACTGCGCTGTTCAACGCTGGCGTCATTTGCAGAATATGCAGGTCATGGAATGAGTTTATTCCTGGTGATGTGGGTTTCCAAATGGCATCTGGACTTTTCAAAAAACATTTTTGCATTACTTGAAAATTAAATTGTTAAATGAGCATGTATTATTTTACTATTATTATTTTATGTATCACTGTATGTATCACATGTAATGACTTCAACCATAAGTCTTACGCCGTTTGTTGATAAAAATATAATAAATAAATAAATACTGTACAGAGTCTAAAGATTAATATAATATCATGTTCGTAAACATCAGTCGTATTTTGATGGGACTTCTTTAGTTAGAAAAACGCCATTTTTTTTTTTTATTCTCCCCCCTTAAAATAGAGCAGATGTATTTATGAGTAATGTTAGTTCTATTTAAACTGACCTACTTTAGTAAAATTACTAATTTACAGCATAAATTTTCGATCAAGTTTGTAATAGTTACATCAAAAGAAAACCTTATGGTACTTTATTTTTAAGAATAAAAGTCTACCTATATTAAAGATAACTGACCTAATTAAGTTAATTTCTTTTAAATATTATTATACATAACTTAGGATTTTTTTTTTTATAAAAAGCAACTTTTGCAGTGTAGAAGTATCGTAGAAACTATGGAGGTCAAAGATTTGAAGTTGACATTCTATTCTGCTAACGTAACTGTGATGTTCGCTGTGTAACACACCCATGGGGGTGCTAAAACTTTAGTTGCTTTCACCATGTTGACGTTCTCTAAAGATTTTTTTTTTTTATGAACGACAAAGTAAAAGAAAAAACAATACTTTTTCTTATTGCTGTAAGAGGAAGTAAAAAGACAAAGAAGAAGAAGTATTAATAAAATCACTTTTTGTTTTATGTTTTATTCACTTACAATCTTGAAAGGTTGTTAACATTTCTATATTAATTTTTTTTTTTTACATTTTATATAGAACTCTTTGATGTCGCCCATATTTTTGCTGGAAAAGAGCTTTTATTCTTTGACCCGGACACCCTAAATATCATATTTTCAACTATCTCTCAAATCTCTTTCATAAGTTTCTTTGAGTTCGATCTTATTGGGTGGACAAAGATGGTGCGGAGAATCTATGCCTAAAGACAATTCCAAACTGACCCTAGAGATATATTCAATCCCTATAGTCTTATAAAGCGGACGGATGGTGACTACCGCGAGATAGTGAAAATTGTTCAGATCAGATGTCTGCTCTACAAGGATTCATAACTTTAGCGTAGCCACTTTCTCATGTAATGTAATTGGTGTGATGTAATGTAGTTTGTAGTGGTAGTGTGTAGCATGAGCGGTTTAGTAAAAGGGGCTTGTAAGTACATATGTTTAAGGGTGAAGTAATAAGAATATTAAGAAAACACTGGTAGATAAATTAAATATATTATCTTTAAAGATATTTAAATATTTTACAATATCACAACTATTATGCTTAATAGATCATTTCTTAATCTAGAATAAATGTTAATCTCTATCACTGGCATGAGTTTAAGAGAGCGTTTCCTGAAGCAAGTGTTCTCGCCCTGAAAGCAGAATGCAGACTCAGCGAAAGAATGCCTTCTCTTGCAAAACAGTTGGCCAAGAGGCATTGTATTAATTTAACGGATTCTTGTACCTTCGTCTCTTGGTTTGCATTGACCTAGATTGTAGTATACCTGGCTCTATCGCCATCACTAAATACACTATTTGAACTATCTAATTTTCACAAAACTATTTTCCAAAACTATTATTTTTCCATTTCGTTCTTCCACTACACTCATAATAGCGCACAAGATAATATGCACTGGTATATCCTAAGACTAAACTTCCCCGCCCAACCGAGCCCAATAGATCATCTCTACTGAACCGGCAGTGACCCATAGGTAGCTCAACAACCATGATTTTGCTTCAATAAGCCATCAAAAAAAAAATAGGTAGAATAGGCGTAATAAAAAATAGGTAAAAAAAATAGGTTTAATTAACAACTGTACCTGCCAGTTCCCTCCTGTGGAGTTCCCTAACGATTGAAATGATTGACAAATGCAGCTTCGTTAAAAATTGCTTCTATGCTAAGTACCAGAAAAGAGTGGATTCAATCCACTCTGACTAATATTAATGAACGTGCCATACATGTTGTATAGAATAACATGGGTGGCAGAGGTCTAGGACCGGAGTGTTTGAACCAAAAACCAGACACTTAGAAACCTACTGGCAAATTTTCGAGTATCACGCAGGCGCAAATCGACAGATATGACCAGTTCAAACCTTCGGGAAATATTAGAACCAGAAGATTGTGTGATTCTATCCGATAGCCAGTGCCGCCATTAAAGCACTATATCATGTGTTATCAGTTTGAAAATGGTATGGACATGCTTTGGAAAACTCAATGACCTCAGATGGAATAACAAAGCAACCTATTTTGGGTGTCAGGGCATGATGGCGTGGAGAGTAATGAGATGGCCGACATTCTAGCAAGGAAAGGCTCGGTATTCCCCTTTATGGTGCCAGAACCGTTTTGAGGGATAAGCGACTAGACTTTCCAGAAAGAGCTCAGAAATGAATGGAAAGTGAAAAGTGGAAAACCTTCCCAGGACTTAAGTTGGTTAAACCTTGTCTGAGCTGCAAAGACTAGAAAAGATCTGAAGCGAGTACAATCTGCATAAAAAAAAGGCTTCGCATGCTACCGAGTTTCCTCATGAGGCAATGTAAACCCAGAGGGCACCTGAAGAAGCTCGGCCTAGAAAGTAATAGCACCTGCAGATTCTGTGAGGATTTTGGAGATGACTATAATACTCTTTCTGACTGAGTGGGCTGCTGCTATAAATCAAAAGATATTTAGAAACCTGCATCTACCAAGTGTTGGAAAAGAATAGGTATCCTCCCTACAGTCTTCTCAGATTTTAAGATTTTTTAGAGAAATCAACCTTGAGGGAAGCTCTAGTTTGAGAGGTCTCGTTTCGGCACCTGCAAAGAACATAATAGTTTTCTTAGGTCCCTGCCTAAATTTCGTCTGCCTTTTACCTTGAACTCATTGTTGATTAAGATAGTATTCGTTATTCACGTTTTCATGACTGACTCAAGAATCTACAAGAGATGCCACAAAAAGATCGGACTGACTTAAACCAAAGTTTTTCTGTCATAATAGTACTACTTCTTTCCCGATAGCAAGATTGATTTATTTTGATTTAGAAGGCTTACGGAATATTTAGTTGTTGGGTTCCGCAGTAAGGTAAAGCGGCCGAAATTTTCCGCTGTACCTGCTTTTCTTTCTTCCCTTCTTGTTAAAGCAACTATCAAACGTTCGCTTAATTTCTATGTTACTTTTGTAAACTATGTGAAATAGTCAGCTAACAGCACTATTTAAATGCAATCACAACTCAGATAACGAAGTCAGACAGCACACTTAATTTGATGTTCCTGCTACAGTAAATAATATACTATTAAGATTTTAATTTTTTTCTCTCTCTCTCTCTAGAAATATAGCTCAACATGCAAATAAATAAATGTCTTTGATTAAAAACATCATTAGGACAAGGGGACTGAGTGTGTGTTTGACTGGTTGTAATCATTTTAAATTAGTGCGCTTCATTCCCAAGGACATTACGATGACCAAATTGGCTTTATAAAGCGCATTTCTAGTAGTTACATCACATCACATTGATCTACTTGATAAGATTTAACTTATGTTTAATTCACCACTGCAGTTTTTTAATTATTTATTTATTTCTCTAATCATTAGAAGGCTTATCATTGTCAGGGGCTCTTTGGGTTCCATTTTTATTTCGTTTTATTATTTCATTAGTTTGCATATATGTAGGTTTTCTTATTCAGGGGTCTAAAAGAAAATTCCTCTCTTAATGATTAAAGGCGGAAAACTTATGGAAATTTAAATATGTTTCTTTAAAGGAAGCACACACACACACACACACACACACACACACACACATAAGCGCACTTTGTTACTACCACATCCTGATTGTCAGATTTTCTAAAAATTCTCGTTAATTACTCCAGTGACTACAGAATTTCATGGCCTTAAAACTGAAACAAACTGTTCAGTAAAAGCGGTTTACTAATTTCCTTGAAACTCGGCATTTTGGCCGATTTGATTTTTTTTTTGTCATTCCATTATACTTTAGTAGAAAGATAATCTAGAAATAATCCGTGTTTTATCTAGAAATAATCTAGTAAATACTATTTATAATCATGAAATAATAATGAGTAATTCTTTAATTGGAAACCTAATATTATTTTACCTTGATGTTTATAATTAACTAGTTTAATAGCATGTTTTATTCATTGCTAAAATGAAAAACATATGATTCTAGTTCCGCTAATAGTTTCTAAATATAGGTACATTTAGTTTGTTGGTTATTAATACTTGCGAGGACATTTAAATTAATTTCGCACTCATATGAATGTATTTCCTGGATTTCTTTAATAAAGATGCAGATT
Organism: Triatoma infestans; assembly: GCA_011037195.1. Lineage (NCBI taxonomy): Eukaryota > Metazoa > Arthropoda > Insecta > Hemiptera > Reduviidae > Triatoma > Triatoma infestans. Next base: position 48,000 of record JAAEAF010004846.1, read on the forward strand.
TTATAGCTAATTATTTGATAAGTGTGTTAAAATAATAAAAATAGATAGATAAAAAGAAAAAAAGAGTTTTATTACAATCAGATGGCGGTGATTCTTGTGCACGATTATTGTTAAGATACGAGCTTAAATTAGGCATTATTTTGTGTCTCTATTTTATGTTTTCCCTTTTTTATTTCTGAGATTAGTTATTGGATCTAGAATAGATTTTCTTTTATTTTTATTTAGTTATAAATTAGCAATATTTATTATTGGTCAGCTAATTTTATTCTTTGTAAAAAATAATAGTAATAAAATAAAAAATAACGGATTTTTATAATCAGGCAATTTGAAACATTACCTTTAACGAGATTATTTGTAATAATAATGTTCCGAGGAGTAGTTCTCGACAGTAAATTGAACTGGTCGGAACATGTTAAGACAGCATCAAAAGGCAATAATTTCCTTTTGCCAATGTCGAAGAGTTGTAGGTAAGAACTGGGGGATCACTCCCAAGATGATGTTCTGGATTTATTGCATGGTCATTAAACCTAGATTGGTGTATGCGGGTTGGTGTGGTGGCGTTGCATTGAAACACGATCCGCTGGAACACGTTCCAGGATGAATGGTAGGTCTTGGGCTGCCGTCTATTTTGAGACGGGAGACCATTTGGCGGTGGCTCTTGGTGAGTGGGCCATCGTTTTCCAGGCTGAGGTATGCAATTCTTTGTGGTATTTTGGAGGAGAGGGTGCGTAACACTAACTTAAAGGATGTTTGTATCTGCTCGGACAGCTAAGCTGCGTTGAAGGCGCTTAGTTCATGTGTCTTCACTTCCAGATTGGTGTTGGAATGTTCTAAAAGACTGGAAGATCTTTCTTCACTGAAGGCTGTGCTTCTGGTCTGGGTTCCAGGTCACATGGGAATTTTTGGGAATGAGGAGGTAGATAGGTTTGCCAAATTAGGCGCCTCTCTCCCTTTCATTGGTCCCGAGCCTGCTGTTGGTGTGTCTTCCGGCACATGTCTGTCAGGCTTCCAGACGTGGATGACCTCACAGTCTCATTCTTATGGATGCGTGCAGTGGGTTGTCGGCAGTCTAAGATGCTCATTGGAGAGTTCGGACGGAGCTTTGAGTGGGGGGTCCGGTGTCTTTCATGGACCTCTCTCAGGCAACTCGTTGGCTCCTCACTGGGCATTGTGGTTTAAGGAAACATCTCTATACAATGGGACTCATGCCTGACCCCTTTTGTAGAGTTTGTGAGACGGAGGAAGAAACGCCCATGTATCTAATGACGAATTGTTTGGGCTGTGAGGAGATTAGGTTTAGGACCTTCGGCCGGAATAGGATATCGGTAGAGTATCTTAAGCTATGTTCTTTTAAGGTTTTGGTCCGATTTGTTCAGTCTGTGGTAAAACTTAGATGGGTAAAACCTGGACCTGGACTTTTGTTTCAGACCCAGTAGTTGTTATTCTTTAGGGGTAGCTATATTGGGCCAGGGAGGCTTTGGATAGCGTAGGGTTTCGCCCTCCTCTTTCTTGAATAATAATAATAATCACTGTTAAATTTAGCTTTTTGACTTGCAATTTAGTCTTTACTGTTTTATCTTCTATATCATGTCTTTGATTTAAAATCGTTAAAATGACATTCCTCGCTTTTCATCTCTTGGTACCTATTCCCTACAAAGTATGTGTAAACAATTACCTTATGATGGATGTTCTTGATATCTCTGACGTAATCAGAGAACAAAAGAGATCGTAACAATAAATATCATTGTAAGTGGAAATGATATCTTCATTCTATCAGTCAGTTTTTTTGCTTTAGAAAATGTTTTCGTACACCTGCAAGTAAAGGTTAGCGGTTAGCGCACTGGACTCCCATGCGGAGGAACCCGGGTTCGAGTCCAGCTGAGGTACCCTTAGATTTTTACTTCGTAGGAGCCGCTACAGCTCACTGGTCCGGTGATGAGTAGTGTTGGTCTGTAACGGAAGAATATTGTCCGAACACCAACAGTGGACTGAGAAGGATCCCGAAGCAGTAGACCATAGATGTTGACGCGCCATAAATAATCATAATAATAATAATAAAAAGAAATTACAAAATTGATATAAACATAAATATTTACATATTTTAGCATCCATGGCCAGATAGTCCACTTGAATGTACTCAAATTGTAGTCCAGACTACTACGTCAATAACATTGAACAAATTCCAAGTATAAAGGAAATCATTGCAGCTTTTTTTGACAAAATTTCCAAAATCGCTATAGCCTATTCTGTACAGTCCGTATTTCCGGTTGGCAGATTTTCTTCAAATTTGGAATTCTACAGTTATTTCTAATGTACATTAAAATGACAATAGAAGATAGAACCGTACATTATATTGTAGTGGTACTTTATAGGAAAATTTAATGCTCCTCCAGAACTGCCGAAAAATATTTTATTCTGAAAAATGTTTCAAAAAAAAAAAAAAAGTGATAGTCATTTATTTATCTGAGTATACGAATTTTAAGAAATCTATTGGTGCCGTTAAAAAATAAAGTGAGAAACTAAAAAAATATTCTGTAAGTCGCACTTCTGGTTGATGAATTTTGGGGAAAACAAAGTTTGATATTTTTTTTTTTTTTTTTTTTAGTTTTTGAGATATTCTGTTCACAAACGACCACACATACAAACAGACATAGCTGAAATCATTATTTTTTATACTCAAGGGACTCTAAAAACAATTCAACTTCAATGATTTCACACTGTCAGCGATAAGAGAAAGTAAAAATTGAAAGCATTTTTGTTTTTTAATGGAAAAATACAAAGAAATTAACATGCAGCTTGTATCAGCTAGCTGGGAGGGGGGATGCCTTTGCTGTCGATTTATAATTACACTTGCACAACTACAGTAATTCGTTTAAGGCAGAAATGGTGTCTGCCGTTCAATTTGGAAGGCAGTGTAAGTGCGCGCCATCATTTCCATGGCTGGCATGGTTTTACAGTAAACAGAATTTAAAATGCCTTTTGTACCATGAACTATATTAAATTATCAAATATTCAATATAACGTAATTCCTCTCATACTACTCCTTTCACTTACTACAGTAAGAGGAATATATTTCTATCGCATCAAATGTTCAAAATTCAGTTTTGACACCAAAAACATTTGCTTTGGAAAATTTTTGGGTAAGAGGTGTCTTTTCATGCTTCCTGTAAATCGCTCTTAAAAAAAAAATCTGGTCTGAAACACTCACACAACTTTCTCTTACTCCAGTTCTCAAAATTAAATTCACAAATTTTATAGTTTGTGTACCAAATTTAACGAAATTCGTCGAAAACTAAAAAACTGTTCAGTAAAAGCGCACTTCCGGTTCACTAATTTTCTTGAAACTCGGAATTTTAGCAATCTATTTATTTCTAATTAATTTGTTTGCATGACAGAATTGTATAATCAACTATGATAGGACTTCAGAGGAAGCTGTAACCCCACCCCTCCCCTAAAAGTGCCCTTAAATGAATTTTCCCAGAGAAAAGTCTTTAATTAATGATGTAGATCTTTGCATGTTTAATTTATGTTAGAAGTTTCAAGAAAATCATCGGAGCCATTTTTGATAAAAACGTAAAAATACCAACTAGTAAAGTGGTACTTCCGGTTGAGGAATATTGACACATAACGCACCGTCAGATCCCATGGTGATACCTAAACGTAATATCAAGTTCGAACTTTCTACGATTTTTCGTTTTTGAGCTCTGCTATTCACATACATACACACACACACAGACCATTTGCTAAAAACCACTTTTTGGACTCAGGGGACCTCAACGGATATTTCCGGTGAAAAATCAATATCGAAAATTTGACACTATTACAATACTTCCTCTTACTAGGAGTAAGAGAAAGTAAAAAAAAAAAAAATACAAAATTTGAAGAAATTGGTTTGAACAACTTTACTCGATGAGATTTTCAGCTTTTACTTTCGAAAACTCCTTGAACATGGTGAAGTGAAACCTGTCTCACTTTTTTACTTCCTCTTATTTTGAAACAGTTTTCCAAAAATAACTTATTAGGTTTCCCAATTTTACAGCATATGACGTAATTATCATCATAAGATTGAAGGTGTATTAAATATAATTCTTCGAAGGTGAATTCATTTTCTGTAGTTTATTGTAACTTTTCTTTTTAATTTATAAAGTTTACTCACATTTATTTAAGTTTATTTTAACAGTAATGTAAGAGTGTTGTGAGGAGATGTAGGTTGTTGCTTGATGAGTGATAAATAACACCTTAAGATTTGGTTTAAGATATATAATTGATATATATGTATATGACTGACTGCCAAGGACTTTACACTAACTGAACTGAACTGAGCTGACAGACTGACTGGCTAAGAAGATATGAACGGAGCGATGTTAAACTGATGTGTAAATCAACAGAACTCTCTCTGAATGATGTCTCATTGCCTATCTCTCATATATATATATACTGGCCGAGCCTCTCCTCTCTTTGCGAGAGGGGCTGTTTCTCTCCGCTAGAGAGGATGAGTGGTGGGGGTTCACTACCCCTACAGTAATGTAAGTAATTCAACTGCAATTGCACAATTAACATTAAGAAAATATTTTTGTTTTTCTTTTTGGCCATTGTTAGTGTAAAAGAGGATACTTTACGAACTTGGATGTGCATAAAAATGACGCATCGCCTGACGGAGTGTGATACGTAACTACCCAGGTATTCCATAATCTCAAAAAGCCGTTATCTCTAAATATTGAAAATTATAATCTTGTTTTATATATGTTTTATCTATTAAATGTTGCAAAAAAAAAAGAAGATAATTTGTTCTACACTCATTTTTACTTTTTCTTACTTCCTAGTAAGAGGAAGTATTGTAATCGTGCCAAATTTTCGATATCGAGTTTTCACCGGAAATATCCGCTTTGAGATCCCCTGAGTCCAAAAAAGTGGTTTTTAGCAAACTGGTGTGTGTTTGAGAACAGCATAGCTCAAAAACGAAAAACCGTAGAAAGTTGAAACTTGATATTCCGTTTAGGTATCACTATGGGATCTGACAGTACGCTATCTGTCAAAATTCCTCAACCGAAATTACCACTTTACTAGTTTTTTTTATTAATTTTTTTGCGATTATCCCAAAAATGGCTCTGACGATTTTCTTTAAACTTGGTATATCAACTACACATACAAACACACTACATTACAAGTTTTATTTCAAACATTTCTCCGGAAAAATTCATTTAAGGGTACTTTTGCGCGAGGGGTATGGTTAGGTTTTCATCTAAAGTGCTATTTCAGTTTATTCGACAATTCTGTCATCTAAGTAATGTTAATTAGAATTAAACATGTTGTTGAAATTCAGAGTTTGAAAAAAGTCGGTTGACCGGAAGTGCGTTTACATTACCACTTTACTAAATCATTTTTTCACTTTTTTGATTTTCTTGATATATAAACTACATATACAAGGATCTACAGCTTTTATTTGAAACATTTCTCTGAGAAAATTCATTTAAGGGCACTTTTAGCGGAGGTGTGGGGTTATGTTTTTCTCTATAATGCTATCTTAGTTGATTATACAATTCTATCATCCAAACAAAATTAATTAGAAATAAATAGGTGGAAAAAATTCCGTATTTCAAGAAAATTAATAAACCGGAAGTGCGCTTTTACTGAATAGTTTTTTCAGTTTTCGCACGAATTTCATTGAATTCGGTACGCAAAGTAAAAAATTTACCATTATAATTTTGAGAACTGGAGTAAGAGAAAGTTGTGTGAGTGTTTCACATCAGCTTTTTCATTTTGACAAATTTTTAATGCGAGATTATTTTCCAAAAAAAAAAAGAAGAAGTAATTAAAGCTATTTTCTTCTTCTTATGAAAGCGAATTTTTTTAAAAGCAACCTTTTTATATACTTTCTTGCTTAATTTATTAAATGAAATTCTAAAACAAATAAATAACTTGAATTAATTGCTCAAGAGCAGATACGTGTGAAAAAAAATACAATGACTCTTGATGATGTGAATCGCCTCATTTTCCCCGACTGTAGCTCTTGAAAATTTGTCTTCTAAGTTGGAATTTTCATTTATTGTTTTGTTACGGTTGTTAATTGTCACATTATACTAAAAAAACGTAATGTTGCAATCCTACAGAGTCCCTTAAAAAATCTAAAGTTCTCAAGAAAGAATTGCAATTAATTTTTTACATTTTTGTTAACTCCCTAGTATTTTCAATATATTTTTTTATTATTATTATTATTATCGTCTAATAAATAGTGAATATATAAATGATAAATTATAATTTAGGATTTATCTTTATATTTTTTTTATTATTATTATTATCTAATAAATAGTGAATATATAAATGATAATTTAAGATATATCTTTATTTTGGGGTGGCGACAAATAGACAGAGGAAGTTTTTGCTAAAATAAACATCCTGGAAGTAAGAAAGATATGGTGCGTATATATGATTTGTTGCTAGTCCCATGGTCTTCACCATGATGTTGTTATCATGGAATAGAGCTGCTTGTAAAGACATCTGTATACATAGAGAATGAAATAGAGGTAGTGTTAGAGTGAGACAGAGAGCGTGACTGTGAGACAAAGGGTGCAATATTCTTATTTCTACAACTTATCTGCTCCTTTCTACAACCATGGCCGCCTATCTTATTTCCTTACTACTCCCTTCTTCTTCCTTCCCTTGCGTTTATATTACTATTACCAAGAGAAAAATTTTTACACTTTTAACCCTTTTATACTATTCGATCCGTTGAATTACCCTGACCACTTTAATTTTATTCATACGTTCATTTTATAAAGTTCTAGCTTTGTCTTGAAAGAGGAAGTATTCAAATTCATGTCAAGTTTCCGCTGGAAATCTACGTTTGAAGGTTACGTTTGTAGGTACGAATTTTTTTTTTTTTTTAGAAAAATAGTACATGTATATGAACAACATAGCTCAAAAACAAAAAAACAAAAAAATCTGGTGTGAAATACTCAAACAGCTTTCTCTTACTCCTCACAGCACTCATATGATACACCAACAGCAGGCTCGGGACCAATGTAAGGGAGAGAGGCGCCTAATTTGGCAAACCTATCCACCTCCTCATTCCCGAAAATTCCCATGTGACCTCAGACCAGAAGCACATCCTTCAGTGAAGAAAGATCTTCCAGTCTTTTAGAACATTCCAACACCAATCTGGAAGTGAAGACACATGAACTAAGCGCCTTCAACGCAGCTTGGCTGTCCGAGCAGATACAAACATCCTTTAAATTAGTGTTACGCACCCTCTCCTCCAAAATAGCACAAAGAATTGCATATACCTCAGCCTGGAAAACGATGGCCCACTCACCAAGAGGCACCGCCAAGTGGTCTCCCATCTCAAAATAGGCGGCAGCCCCAGATCTACCATCCATCCTGGAACCGTCCGTATAGCATCGGAGATCATTCTCAGGAATCATCCCAGACGGACCCAGGGTTAACTAATCTTCCCTAGAGGCAACCTAACTCCGTAGGAGTGATCAAAAACAAAAGTCTTCAACATCCTATCAGAAGGGAACATTTTTACTTTTTCTTACTTCCTAGTAAGAGGAAGGAAGTATTGTAATCGTGCCAAATTTTCGATATCGAGTTTTCACCGGAAATATCCGCTTTGAGATCCCCTGAGTCCAAAAAAGTGGTTTTTAGCAAACTGGTAAGTGTTTGAGAACAGCATAGCTCAAAAACGAAAAACCGCAGAAAGTTGAAACTTGATATTCCGTTTAGGTATCGCTATGGGGTCTGACAGTACGCTATCTGTCAAAATTCCTCAACCGAAATTACCGCTTTACTAGTTTTTTTTATTAATTTTTTTGCGATTATCTCAAAAATGGCTCCGACGATTTTCTTTAAACTTGGTATATCAACTACACATACAAACACACTACATTACAAGTTTTATTTCAAACATTTCTCCGGAAAAATTCATTTAAGGGTACTTTTGCGGGAGGGGTGGGGCTAGGTTTTCATCTAAAGTGCTATCTTAGTTGATTATACAATTCTATCATCCAAACAAAATTAATTAGAAATAAATACGTGGCCAAAATTCCGTATTTCAAGAAAATTAGTAAACCGGAAGTGCGCTTTTACTGAATAGTTTTTTCAGTTTTCGCACGAATTTCATTGAAGTTCATTTTCTGTAGTTTATTGTAACTTTTCTTTTTAATTTATAATGTTTACTCACATTTATTTAAGTTTATTTTAACAGTAATATAAGAGTGTTGGTGAGATGTAGGTTGTTGCTTGATGAGTGATAAATAACACCTTAAGATTTGGTTTAAGATATATAATTGATATTTATGTATATGACTGACTGCCAAGGACTTTAGACTAACTGAATTGAACTGAGCTGACAGACTGACGTGGCTAAGAAGATATGAACGGAGCGATGTTAAACTGATGGTAAATCAACAGAACTCTATCTGAATGATTTCTCAGTGCCATCTCTCATATATATATAATACGGCCGAGCCGCTCCTCGCTTTGCGATAGGGGCTGTTGTTCCTCTCCGCTAGAGGGATGATTGTGGGGGTTCACTACCCCTACGTTTCAACAATCTACTACGTTTTGAAGTTAACGTTGTAGGTACAATTTTTTTTTTTTTTTTTGGAACAAAGTACATGTATATGAACACATACTCAAAACCAAAAAACACAAAAATCTGTGTGAAATACCAAACAGCTTTCTCTTACTCCATTTCTCAAAATTATAATTGACAAATTTTATAGTTTGTGTACCAAATTTGATGAAATTCGTCGAAAACTAAAAAAACTGTTCATAAAAGCGCACTTCCCGGTTACAATTTTCTTGAAATTCGCAGTTGTCGCCATCATTTATCTAATGAATTTTGTGTGGATGATATAGAATTCTTATAATCACTAAATACACTTTAGAGAAAACACATAACCCACCCCTCCTAAAATGGCTTCGTAAATAAATGTTCCCATTGAAATTTTTTATAAAAGCTGTAAGTTACATCGTTGTATTTTATTGCTTATATAGGAAGTTTAGAAAATCGTTGCAGTAGCCAAGTTGAAAAAAAAATCGCGAAACGTGAAAAAATTATTTTAGGAAAGTGGTAAGTAAAGGCACTTCCTGTCATCCGATGTGTTTTCAACTACGGAATTTCAACAATATATTTACTATCTTATTAACATATTTAGTGACCTACTTGTCTAATAAATTGAAATAGCACTTTAGAGTAGCCATAACCCTCCCCACCCCCAAAAGTATCTTTAAATATTTTCCCTGAGAATGTTTCAAATAAAAGTTGTGGCTCTTTAAAGTGTAGTTTGACGTACCAATTTTCAAGAAATCGTGGAGCTCATTTTTGAGAAGAAAATCGCAAAAAAGTAAAAAAAAAAAAAAAAAACTTAAAAAAAAAAAACTTGTAATGTGGTACTTCCTGTTGAGAAATTTTGACAGATAACGTACTGTCAGATCCCGAAAAGGAATATCAAGTTTCAACTTTCTACGGGCTTTTCCTTTTTGAGCTATGCTGTTCACATCGATACATACACATGCTCTAAAAACCACTTTTTGTGGACTCAGGAATCTCAAAACGGATAATTCCGGTGAAAACTCGATATAAAAAAATTTGACAAGATTACAATACTTCATCTTACTAGGAGTGAGAGAAAGTAAAAAAAAAAATCACAATAAGTTTAAACTCGACATTTCATTTAGGTAACAACCATTGAATCCGAACAAGAAGTTATCTGTCAAATTTCCTCAACCGGAAGTACCTCTCAGTTTATGGTACAAATTTTTTGTGTGTGCAGTTTTATGTGATTTTCTTTAAATTGAGAGTATATACAGGACAACACAAATTAAGTACTACAGATTTTCATTTGTAAACCTATTTCCGAGAAAATTCAATTAAGTAGGAGGGTTTTTGGTGGTGAGGTTATGTATATCTGTAAATTGCTATTTTAATTTATTATACAATTTTAACAAGTAATTAATATTAATTAAATATGTTGCCAAAATTTTGAGTTTGAAGGAAATTGATTGACCGGAAGTGGGTTTTTACTTGAATAGTAAACTGAAAAAGTTATCCTATGTACGTAATGTTTTTAAAATTACTAATCCAATAATGTCTTTCAGTTTGTATTTAATTAATTGCAATGATTTTAATATTTTTAGTAGAGGATTAAAAAAAAAAAAAAATTATATAATTAATAACATTTGCTAAATATTTATGCCAATTTATATTAATCCATCTAATCATTTTATAGCAATCTTCTAATATAGAGAAAGGACCTTGCATTTACTAAGGTCGACTTGCCTGCGTTTAATGTCTAACATCTGTATTCAATTGTCTCTTTGAATTATTACCGAGATCAGTGTTGTGATCATTAGGTTGAGAAATTATAATAATAATAATAATATATAATGTGTGTGTGTGTGCGTTTGTGTGTATGATGGACAGTGAGCCTTTGTCTCCATCAACTTCATAAGGTTTCTGATTGTTATCGATATCTGTCTCTCTTGTAGAGATTTGTCTGCATAGATATGGTGATGGCCAACCTAAAGAGAGGGAGAAATGTTAGCTATATGATATATTATATATATATATATATATATATGATGGATGGATGGATGGATGGAGGTGTTGGATGGAAGTTCTGTACTTTGTCTGTAAAGTTTTTATATTTTATATATATAATACTTGGCTAGAACTGTCCTAGCGTGAAATTCAGTTGTATTGTGAACTACTATTGTCGTAACATCCTTCCACTTTCATAACAATCTTCTGTTGTGTCCTATCTTATAGTGGTCGCTTTGTCATTTCTCTCTCTCTACCTTCTATACTTATACCACATACACAGCTACCATCATCATCACACTGAGTGCGGCTGTATAGGCCAATGGTCGGCCATATCTTTCAGCCGTTTGTTCATTTCTTATCAATTCAATAACATAGATACCACCACCTATACGCACAGATTTTTACAAAACCTGGAGTCTATGAATGTACTATTTATTGTCTGCTAACACTGCACATTGCTGCTTCAATAACTATAATTTTTTTATGTTTTTTTATTTCATGTTTCATGTAAAATTGTTAGCTCTTATTTGTAGTTTCTTGGTAATTCGTTTTTTTTTTCCTATTATAAATAAGAAAAAAAATGATGTCTTCTTGTTCTGTACATTTTCTGTATCGTCTCTCATGTGCTGCCTATTTATTTCCGGTGTTAGAGGCGTAATTTTGATAATAGTGATGAAGTAAACAATAATCCACCCAATAAACCTGCTATCTCAGTACATCTTCCAAAAAAAAAAAAAAAAAAAAAATCTGCGTGTGAACACTCAACACAACTTTCTCTTACTCCCGATTCTCAAAATTATAATTGACAAATTCTTTATAGTTAGTGTACCAAATTTAATGAAATACGTCGAAAACTGAAAAACTGTTCAATAAAAGCGCACTTCCGGTTTACTAATTTCATTAAAACTCCGAATTGTGGCTATCTATTTAATTCTAATTAATTTTCTGTGAGTGATAGAATTGTATAATCAACTATGATAGCATTATAGAGAAAACCATAACTCCACCCCTCCCATAAAAGTGCCCTTAATAGAATTTTCCCAGGGAAATGTTTTAAATAAAAGTTGTAGATCTTTTTGTATGTTTAGTTTATATTGGATGTTTCGAAAAAATCGCCGGAGCTATTTTTGAGAAAATTGCGAAAAAGTGAAAAAAATCATTTAGTAAAGTATTAATGTAAACGCACTTCCGGTCATCCGATCTTTTTCAAACTCGGAATTTCAACAACATATTTAATTCTAATTAACATTATTTAGATGATAGAATTGTCTAATAAACTGAAATATCACTTTAGCTAAAAACCTAACCCCACCCCGCCCTCAAAAGTGCCCTTAAATGAATTTTTCCGGAGAAATGTTTCAAATAAAAGTTATAGCTGTTAGTATGTGTAGTCGATATACCAAGTTTGAAGAAAATTGTTGGAGCTATTTTTGAGATGCAAAAACGTAAAATAAAAAACTAGTAAAGTGGTACTTCCGGTTGACAGATGACCCACTGTTGGATCCCATGATGATCACTAATCGGAATATCAAGTTTGAACTTTCTACGATTTTTCGTTTTTGAGCTATGCTGTTCACATACACACAGACACACACACACACAGAGACCATTTGCTAAAAACCACTTTTTTGGACTTAGGGGACCTCAAAGCGGATATTTCCGGTGAAAAGTCGATATCGGAAATTTGACACGATTATAATACTTCTTGTTACTGGGAGTAAGAGAAAGTAATAAAAATTTAATTATTAGTTAATAATTTAATAGTTAATGAACCATTACAACCAAAATTCATCAGAAATTATGATTTTTGTACGTTCTTTATTTCCGTGAAATGGGTCATTTGGTTTAATATAACTTAGTATTCATTTACTGGTTGCGTGTAAATTGATTACGTGTACTCATAAATTGCAGTGAAAAATTTAAAATTTGATTAAAAAAACGGAAGGTGAGTTCTTAGAGGGTAATCGCTTTTATTAAATTTGAAACATTGCCATTAATATTTTATTAAAAGTTTTAGGGATGTCTTGCCGTATCATCTCAAAATGTACTGTTTCAGCTTCAACTTCGGATTATTGATAAACTGATTATTTCTAATTTTCTTTAGTTGGTTGCTTCTCAGTTGTTTTGATTGTTTACAAATAATCGTGTTGCTGACACAGCATTTTTTTTAATGCTGCGTTGTCGTTTAACATTTATTTTTGTTTTAACAAAAGAATAGTTTATAATAAGTGTAAAGAGATCTTAATAATTGTAATTGTTAATCTACAATGGAATTACGTATATTTTAGCTATAGGAGAGTGTGAGGATCATTGTAAAAGTATGTTTTCATTTTGCTTCCTTCGGTATGTACATTTAGAGAGTAGGAAGATGGAAAAGTTTAGGAGTTTGAACTTCATTTCTAAAAGTTTTTCCGTTTTGGTAGGAAATAAGATTTTAATTTCCGCCAATTTTATTTGTGTGATAGATAGTACATTAATTATGTTTGCCAAGTGTTAGTGATATTTTTCGACTTCGAGCAGGCCAATAAATTTTAGATTAAAAAGTGAAAGGGTAAGGCATGCCTATCGGGAGTTGACGCAATCAAACAAGTGGCTTCCTATCATAGCGTTCCAACTTCCGCTCAAGATTTTTTTATTATTTTTTTTAAGCACACTGTGTGGGCGGTCCCATATCCCCCCGTAAAGAAGCACCTAACCTGAATGCCGTCCCTTACGCTGAGTGTGGTGCCCCAAATACAATGGAAAGCAACTTAACCTATCTAAACTAATTCTAACATATTGGTCCCTCAGTACTCAATATTGCTGGGAAGGACAAGGATCCTAACCTATCCCTAACCTACTTTTACATTCATAGCAACACAGTTAACAATTTTTATATATACACCTTTGCACACTAAGCCCGTTCACTCAGCCGCACAAGATACAATCCGGCCAATCAGCCACTCCAATACATTGTAAGTGGGACTGGAGATAATTGTGCCCTTTTGCTAGTCTGAAGTAGGCCACCGTCTTGCTTTTGAGTAAGCTGAGGGTATCCGACCTTCTGAAATGCACAAGGTGCCTCCTCTGTTCCCCTCTGACATGTTGCTGGAGTCTTGTCCCCAATTCCTGTCTTTGTTTTTCTCTTATCCTCTTTTTATTCTTCTTTTTCTTTCTGTGACTCCTCCCTGTCAAGCTGGCCGACTTTCTCATCATTTCAAGTTGCTCCACAGTGACTTACGATCTACTTACTGCACATAAATATCCCAACCAAAGAAATGAGGTTGCCTACAAGAAATCGCTGCTCCAGAATATCATAGAGTATTGCCTTTTAATACCAGTTTTTTGCCCCCTGGCAGTCAATCAAAAGTTTTACACTCCCAAAGCTGTTCTTATTGAAGTCTTCTGGGGGCCAGCAAACTGACTCTAATTTCCCCATTGAAGTTGGGCTATTTATAAATAGCTGCCCTATTTGTTATGTTTCGTTAATAAAATTATGTTATTTCAAAGTATGTTATATAATCATATATATGTATTTATTTTACTTAAACAAATAAATTTATATATATATATCAATATCATTATTTTGTTGGTAGTATCAGTAAACATCAGCAAATGTATACAATCTTTTTTTATTTTTAAATCCACTTTAATAAAACTGACTGGCAAAACTAATAAAACCCGTAATGTTCTGAAAATGTGTGTTTAATAAAAAAAACTATACTTTCTCTTACTAGGAGTAAGAGAAAGTAAAAAAAAAAAAAAAAAAAAAATCAGACAGAAACCCCATATATTAAAAAAAGAAAAAGAAAAAAAATACAAAATAAATTCCTGTAACTAACTTACACTCTGTTTTTGTATGTGTGTATTTATTTGTGTAGATGTTTGTAAGTGAGTACATGAAACTTTTTCCATTGTTGGGAGTGGGGGTTGGGTGTGGGTGTGGGGATAATGTAACTTCTTTTGTTCATCCTCACTGTACAATGTAATATGAGTTTTCAACTATACTATCGCCTACTTTCTTGCTTTCTTATCCGTTAGGAAAAAGCTGTTATTTTTTTTTTTTTTTCTTTTTCAAATTTATATACTACGTGCTGCGAATTATATAAAATACTTTATTATGACCTTTTTATTTTATTTATTAGTTATAAATAAAATTTATCCTCTTTAGAATTTAAAAAAAAAAAAATATATCTTTAAGTAAGAAAAAGTATCCGCCGTGTTCTTAACACAATTTCACTTAACATTTTCATCGTCACTTTACACCTAGACCTATGTGACGGCTATGTTTACGTGCAGGCGCTGTCACCCTATAAGTGCGTGACACTCTTTTTCGTTCAATTATGTATAAAAATAAAAATATTTTGAGCTATTGTCTGCATGTGAAGTGTGTATTTAAAAGCGAAGAGGATACACTGCTGTTCCGTAATGTAATCTGATAATCCGTTTGTATATCCACTCAATGTTTCGAGAACCGTTCAACCGGATTTGGAGTTTTACAGAATTGTTTGTCCATTTTTGTTTTGTTTTCAGGGAAAACGGCTACAATGATTTCATTTAAAGTTAATATATAAGTTTTATTTGAAAACATTTCCCAAATAATTTATTTTATTATGGAAGGAGGGGAGGGAAGCTATAATTTACTGTTCACTGTTCACTGTTAACATAACCTTTCAATTTATTTTACAGGTCCCTCAACTGTGTAGACACTTATTAGGATTAAATAATATTATGTTATAAAAAAAATAACGTATAAAAAAAAATTTGCAAATTGAAACCAGAAAAACTCTTTTAAGATAAAGTCACATGACTATTTCATACCAGAGTCTTTTTATACGCTATTCCAAGTTTCATGAAAATTTTTGCGGTTAGAATTGGCCATTTTTCAAAAAAAAAAAAACAAAAATAAAACCTAAGGTTTTTTCACAAAGGAGTTTTCTTTTTTTAAAATGTAGTTTTCAAAATAACTTTTCCCTTTCTCTTTACAAAACTCAAAACCCCTTACTTATTCATTTTGAACTCCTTTTTTCAGAGACATTTTCCTTGGTAGCCTGCTTCATTTTGTGGTCATCGACCGGTTTCGGGCGTTCTGATTGCAGTCACACTGATTACAGTGTGACACTGACTGCGTGTAAACTGTAGTTTGCTCTGTGCAAGTCTGTGTTGTCACACTGTCTGAAAAACGCATCCTGAAGATAGGCTGACGCCCGAAACCCCGGTCGATGACCACAAAATGAAGCAGGCTACCAAGGAAAATGTCTCTGATGCTTTCCAGCTGTGCGGAACCAACCAAGTAAGGAGGTGCTGTCTATGTGAACAGCATAGCTCAAAAACGAAAAATCATAGAAAGTTCAAACTTGTTATTCCGCTTAGGTATCATCATAGGATCCGACAGTGGGTCATCTGTCAAAATTCTTCAACCGGAAGTACCACTATATCAGTTTTTTTATTTTTTTTTTTTACTTTTTTGCGATTTTCTCGAAAATGGCTTAGACGATTTTCTTAAAACTTGGTATATCAAGTATATATACAAAGAGCTACAACTTTTATCGGAAACATTTCTCCGGAAAAATTCACTGAAGGGCAGTTTTGGGGGAGGGGCGGGGTTAGGTTTTCCTCTAAAGTACTATTTCAGTTTACTATACAATTCTGTCGTCTAAATAATGTTAATCAGAATTAAATATGTAGTTGAAATTTCGAGTTTGAAAAAAAATCAGATGAACGGAAGTGCGTTTTTACTGAAATGTATTTTTCAGTTTTCTGGTATTTTTTCGAAAACGGCTATAGATATAAAGAGCTACAACTTTTATTTGAAATATTTCTCCTGATAATGTCATTTAAGGGAGCTTTTAGGGGAGAACTGCGGTTATGTTTAATCTTTAAAGTGCTATCACAGTTGATTATACAATTCTATCATCCAAACAAACTTAATTAGAAATAAATAGGTGGCCAAAATTCCAAGTTTCAAGAAAAGTAGTAAACCGGAAGTGCGCTTTTACTGAATAGTTTTTTTTGACAGTTTTCGACGAATTTCAACGAATTAAATGTGTTACACTAGCTATAAAATTTGTCAATTTCAATTTTGAAAACTGGAGTAAGAGAAAGTTGTGTGAGTGTTTCACACTAGATTTTTTTAAATTTTTATTGGATATAAGTTTTAAAACAAAAATTAATAAAAATTTCCTCTTTCAAATGAAATGATTATATTGGGCATCTTGAGCAATATGAGATATTAATTTATAAATATTTATTAAGTTAAGAATATTAATGGATATTTTATTGCAATTATTGTAAATTGTGTTTTATATGTAGAAATTACTATAAATCGCTTATAATGTAGTGTGGAAAGCTCATATTAGATACGTAACAAACAGAAGTCTACAATTAGTGAATGCTTTGGCAAAATCTGCCAGAACATATTGCGGACTGCGGCATGAGGCCTTGAGTGTAATATACACTGGGGCATTTCTACCCACCATCACATACTGCGCTCCAGTTTGGGAGGAAGCTCTAAGAATTAAATCTAATAGATTACTGTTACGTAGAACACAAAGATTATTTGCACTCAGAATAGTCAAAGGCCACCGAACAATATCTTTCGATGCAGCATGCGTCTTAGCAAATATTATACCCATTGACCTAAAAATTAACCAGATCTGTGACCTCTATTTTTTAACACATGGGATGCAAAGATGTCATTTACTAAAAGGAGAATATGATAAACAGGTCGATTGCAGAGATTGGATTCATCCAAGTGATGTATCAGTAATAGTTAGTCTACCTTATGAGTCTCTGGATGTTGAAGAATCGCGCTACAGGATATTTACAAATGGTAGCAAGAGTGGCGAAGGAGTAGGCAGTGCCATTGTAGTCTATAAGAATAAGGATAAAATTTATTCGAATAAATATCGATTAGACAAATTCTGCAGCAATAATCAAGCAGAAGAACTCGCAATCCTTAAGGCACTCGAGTGGTTTAAAGAGAACTGCATCCATTGCCAAGGTAGCTTCAAGAAAGTAGCAGTTATGACTGACAGTAGAGTTGCAATTGATTCTATTAAAAATTACGACAATCATAGCAGGATCTGCGAGGAAGCAAGGAAAGAAATAAGTAATTTGAAGGGTACAGGGAAGGAAGTGATTCTGGTATGGGTTAAAGCCCACGTGGGTCTGGAGGGCAATGAGGAAGCGGATCGATTAGCAAAGGAGGCTGCTAAGGATAATGATCTACCTATCCTTTATTCCCGGTATCCTAAATCCGAAATCGCTCGTATCTTGCTTGAAAAAAGTGTAGCAGAATGGGATCAACAATGGCAGAGTACCCTTAACGGAGCAGAAACCAAACTATTTTTTCCACATGTGCAAAGCAGAATAAAGCTAAGGCTGCCACTCACTCATACCTTAACACAAATTTTCTCTGGGCATTGTCCCAATATGAAATATTAACATAGGTTTCACCTGGCTCAAGCACCCTATTGTCCTTGCCAGGACACTGTTATCCAGGATGTACATCATCTTATATTTGACTGTCCATTACTGGAGAGAAGAAGAGCCCAATTAGTACGGCATATTACGCTACAAGGGGAAAGTTGGCCGATCTCAAGAAGCAAATTTATAGAAGAGCATAACATAGAAATATTTAGTAAATTTGTAAATAGCATCAATTTAGTGCAATTAAATAATCTATAAACGTTCCATCTTATCTGCATAAAGTCATTGTTCATTACTTCATATTTTGTAAAATCATTACTCACATATTATAACTGTTTTACTCACTTACTCACACATACTATTACTGTTTTTAATTGAAATTTGTCATCTGAAATTATTTAATTTTCTTTGTATCTGTGTACATATTTATTGAAGTTGAATTTTATATTAATGTACTTTATTACATATAGTACCGAAGGTGTGGTGCATGTAGGGTTACTACCAAAGGGGGGAAAAAAAAAAAATCGCTTATAATGTTTGATGATGTAAGGATTTATTTATTAATGTCGACGTTTATATATATATAAATCAATTTGGTTTATTTATTTTGGG
>JAAEAF010004847.1:0-64466 GCA_011037195.1 Triatoma infestans
TTATAATTTTACTACTCATTATTACGATCTTGCCCGAACTGGCCCCCACCATTAGAGATGCTTTTTCCTGCCTATTGTACCATACCACCAAAGAAATACGTCTCTAATGATGGAGGCCAGTTCGAGCAAGATCTGTAATTAATAAGGAGTAAAATTTATAATAAAATAGTACTTTTCTTCTTATTCAATCAAAAAACCGTTATAAATAGAAACCACACCTCCCCATTGGAAAAAATGAAGTTGGTGCCTGTATCTCGCTTCTGGAAGCGAGACCAAAACAAATTTGCAAATTAAATTTGGTTTTCTAACAAAGAAACTACGGGGACACGTATTTTTTAGTTTTTTTCTAGCGTCTTAGTTCCGAAAAGTCGTTATCCATATACCTTGGGACACCCTATATATATATAAAATAAATAACTATGATCTGCTTAGTCAATTTCAAGATTTCTTTATTTAAAAGGAAGATGGGAGACTAAGGAGATATTAAAATGGTTAAAAAGTATTTAGTAACTATGTATTCTAAAGCAAGGATAGAATTGAACTGAATTTTTTGAAAAGAGAAATTGGAACCAATAAAGTAATATGATTTGAAAATACGATGTGTTTTTGACATCACAATTACTTGTGTAACAGTTTCTGAAATTTATTTTATTTTAATTTTTATTTTTGTTTACTTTCTCTTTTTCCTAATAAGAGAAATAATTGTGATCGTATCAAATTTCGATATCGAATTTTCATCGGATATACACGTTATAAGGATCCCTGGTCCAAAAAAAAGTATATATATATATATGTGTGTGTATAGGTGTGAGTGTGTATCCGAGTGTAGGTATGTATGTATTAGAACAACACAGCTCAAAAACGAAAACTCGCATTAACTTTGTAATGACATGGCAAAGTCATTGACATCGGCAGAGTACACCAAAGAAATAATTTACAACTAGTGGTTCCAGCCAGCCGCTATCTTAACAAAGGGTGAAAACAGTGACATTGTTGGCCGCCGACAGCCGCGGTCAACCAAACAAACAACAAAGCCTTTTCATCAATTCTCTTATCAAAAGGCAGGCACCGCGATAAGTATGGCCACTAAATAAGGTCAGAAAACTACGAAGGTCGCACAAGGCCGCACACTAAGACAGATATCTTGGTGTGAGTGTGAACAACAGTATATATAAACTCTATGATATACGACGAGAGGATTATTATATCATCTACGACCAAACTATACACGAGCGGCAATTCACAGTTATATTCAACTTATCTTTCTCATAGTTGTGCACTTTAGTTCGTTATTTTACCCATTCTAAATTATCAGCTATTTATCTTCTATTTATTATTAAGTATTTTATTATAGTTATTAGTTACCATTTATCACGTTTAAATTATTGTTAAAATACAGTTTATTTTTATATAAAAAACCGTTTAATAATTCGAGCACTAACTTCCAAATCTCTCAAACTAACTTCTGCCCTCTTCAAGACATCTGCTACTCCAGGAATCACACATCAAACGATTCCATTACATCTAATATCTGATTCCATTACATGCCTTTTCATCAATCTCACATCAAAAGGCAGGCACCGCGATAAGTATGGCCACTAAATAAGGTCAGAAAACTACGAAGGTCGCACAAGGCCGCACACTAAGACAGATGTCTTGGTGTGAGTGTGAACAACAGTATATTATAAACTCTATGATATACGACGACAGGATTATTATATCATCTACAACCATACGAGCACGTCTATATACACGAGCGGCAGTTTACGCGTCTATACACAGTTATATTCAAACTTATCATTCTCTTAGTTGTGCACTTTAGTTAGTTATTTTATCATTCTAATTTATCTTCTATTTATTACAAAGTATTTTATTACAATTATTAGTTACCATTTCTAACGTTCAAATATTGTTTAATTATAGTTATTTTTATATAAACCGTTTAATTATTCGAGCACTAACTTCCAAAAATCTCTCAATTAACTTCCGCCCTCTTCAAGACATCTGCTACTCCAGGAATCAGACATCAAACGATTCCATTACATCTAATATCTGATTCCATTACAACTTCAAACTTGACATTCCGTTATGATCACTATGAGATCTGGCAGGAGGTTACCTCAATATTACTTAACCAAAAATACCACTTTACTGTGAATTGATTTTCAGTGTTTTGCATTTTTTTTTGTCTCAAGAACGGCTTTAACGATTTTCTTTAAACTATATATCAACTACACATAGCTACAACTTTTATGTGAAAAATTCATTTAAGGAAACTTTTGGGGAGTGATGGGGTAATGTTTCTCTCTAAAGTGCTATTAATATTAAACTGAGTGCCTGGGGACCTAAGCGTATGTGGCTTTTATTCTACCACCCCACCCCCCCCCATAAATTATCCCCTTTATAAATCTCCCCCGGTAGTCTACCGGTTTGTCTACATTATCCTAAAATATCTTTCAGCTCCAACCCTCTCAGGCAATCCTGCGAGAGTGATGCCCTCTCAAATACATGAAACCTGGTACCAGCGAAACGGGGACACTGTCATAAATAGTGATACTAACTGTTTCCCTGACTCTATCATCACAGTTCTGATATATGGGAGTAGACGTCATCCTATATTATAAAAATGATAAGACACGCATGTATGTTCAGTTACCACACCCACCAAGGTTCTCAGCCTTATCCTACTAAGGGACAGGAGATAGTCTGAAAGTCAAAGGGAGATAGTCCCTTTGATAAATATTTTAGCCTAGAGGCACCCCTGCGTGTCCTCCCAGCATTTCTCCAAAACTCTCGTCACCCAAAGTCTAATCTGACTATCACAGAACTACTTAGTGACGGCAAGGGCTGGCTCGGGACCACAAAAAGATAAGGAGGATCGCTCCCTAGCCAGCCAATCCTATATTGCCCTCTAAATTGCCCTCTATTCCCGCAAGTCCGGGTACCCAGTAAAGCTGCACTTTGCCTCCCCCCCCGAGCTAAGTTATTAAGCCTTCTCCTAATTCTCCCACCAATTTCGAACTCCAACACGGCTCGCTCAAAGCCCTCAGTGCGGCCTGACTATCAGAGAATATTCGCACCTCTTTAATCTCTCCCTGCCACTCCTCCGCAAGCAGCAACATTCAATAATACCAATGACCTCAGACTGAAAGACAGTGGCCACACCACCCAAGGTCACAGATCTCTCCCAGTCTAACTCCTGCAACCATGCTTCCGCTTCTGACAGACCAGTTTCCTTCTACCTACAGCCATCCGAATAGCAGCGAATAATGCCGTTACCGGCCTCCAGAGGGCAGAAATTGGTTCACCTGCCAAATCTTATCCTCGATCCTAGTGCGATCCCCCCGAAAGGTTCTCACCCATTCTTCCTTACATCTCATTCTAAGGAACCCTTCATTGTATCGCCCACAACCATATACTGAAGGGGAGTTAGCTCCAAAAATATCTCCAGTGCCACCGTCGGTGTCGTTCTCATCGCGCCAGTTATGGCCAAAAGGGCCTTACTGCTGCACTCCTTGCAACTTCTTGCTATTCCTCCTATCGAGAAACCCGTCCACCATACCACTGGGGCGTAGAGTATCCTTGTCTTCACCAACTTCCTCACCAATTTAAACTGATTCCTTATCAGTTCCTCATCTATATAACATGAATTAGAATTGTATATTTTACCAAATTCCGAGTTGGAAAAATAAGGTTGACCGGAAGTATGTTTTTACTGAACAGTATTTCCAGTTTTCTGCAACTTTTTTCATTAAAACAACTGATGGATTTCAATAAAATTCGGGATACAAACTATATCCCGTACATTAATCTATCACTTTTGTTTGAAACTTTCTTCTGAGAAAGTTCCTTTAACAGGGTTGCGGAAGTTATGCTTTCCTATACCGAAATAGGAGTTTTTATTCAGTTTAGTTTCTTTCATTGATATAACATTGAAGAAAATTAAACATCTTGTAAGAATATTGGAAAAAAATTTGTCATTCTTAACTGTGCAAAGTATGGTGACCGAAAGTTGCGTGAGTGTTTCACACCTAATTTTTGTTGGTTTGTTTTTGTTTATGTTTGTTATTATTTTGCTTTAGTGTTAAGAAATGATGTTGAAGTGTATTGTATCCAGAATAGTAATTTTTAGCACGATCATTGATTATATTTCGGTGGTTCATTTTTTTTTTTCGTTTATAATGTTCTATCTTGTGTAACATGTCCATTTGTCTTCCTTTCATGCCTGGATGTAGAAGCATAGTTGTATTATTAATGCTACTACTTCTTTATTTTAAAAGATGATCCTCGTAAGTGGAGTCAACAATATATTACATTTCTCCAAAAAAAAAGACAAATGTTTTTGTCATATATCTTGATAAACCAAACTCTGATGATGGATGAAACCATCAGAAGTACAAAAAAAACAAAAAAAAAACGAAAAAAGCGTGCTATGACGGACATAATTTCAAGATAACCTTGAGTGGGTTAATCGAACTCAAATACTGCATCTCTGGTTTTAGCCAAGCAAATCCATATCTGTGAATTTATTCTGCTTTATTTATTTTTTAAGTGAAAGAGGTGATAATTCAAGCAAACCTTGAAACTTTTCAATATTATATCAGTGAATTTTATAATTGAGTATACGAATGTATATATATACTTCATTTTCACTTAAAATGACAAACAAGTTCATTAGTTTTGTTTACAGAAGCTGCTTCAGGGTAAATATTAGTTTGATCAAAAACTATCTAATTTGTCATCACCTATGTTATAAACAAAACACAGGTTAATTTTACTATTGTATTTCAGTGTGATGCACATATCCTACAAATATTGATTCTAATTTGTCTTGTCAAATAGCAATAAAATATCTAGCGCGAAATAACACACATGACATTGTCCCACTACATTTCAAGATTTTCCACTTGTAAACTTTCATTTACCACATGAACACACACAACTGCGCACGCAATCATTCTAAAAACTATGTTTACAAAAGCTTTGAAAATTAAACGCCGTAAAGGGAAAAATTTAAGATTTTCATTGGAAACAAGTTTGAAGTCCCCTGAGTATGAAAAACTGGTATGGAACGTGTCCAATAAGATTTATAAGACATCACATTCCCCCACCATATATTTTGTTCAGTACCAAGTTTTTGAAGAAGCAAAAATTACCGCTTGCAAGATCTTGAGGCCATTTAAAAGCCTCACCAATTTAAAGAAAGCAGTTCACTATTTTCAAATTTTTCTACCTAACTGCGTTCAGATATTGACCTTTCTGACATGAAAATTTACATTCCTCTAAATACAAACATTATTATGGTGTTCTCGTAGTTAAGGTTACCCTCAAAGAAACAAAACTCATTTATTATGTGATGAATGCCAGAAATATATTTTATTTGAAAAATATTATTTCAAGAAAAATTTAACATTCGCTGGCAAAAAAAAGGGTACAACAGGTAGAAGACTACAGTTACGAGTAGAGTACCTAGACTCTGTCACCTTTGTCCTTTAGAGTTCACAGAATTTGATAGCTTTGTCTTATCACCCCTTCTCACTGGGGAAGATTTGTACTAACAAGAGAAGGCATTCTTTCGACAGTCTGAACTAGACATCCAACTAGAACACTTGATTCAGGAATCGCTATCTTAAATTCAGTGCCAGTTATAGAGTTTAGCATTTATTCTAGATAAACATCTGATTTAATAAGCATACAGTTGTATTTAAATTCTTTTAAAAATTAATATATTTATTTCAAAAACCGTGTGATCTCTTGATTATTTCTTAATACTTCTATCTCTATCTTAAACATACACACAAGCTCTTTACTTAACCGCTCACGCCACAAGCTACTACTACACAAACAACACACCAATAACATTTCAATTACTTTAACTTATTTTTCTTTAAATTTGTAGCTAAAAATGAAAATTGTATTATGTAATTGTAGCTAAAACCAGAATTTCTATTTTGTTAATCATCTAAAAAAACCTTTGGAATATATTTTCATTTATTAGAACTAAACATATACACTAAACATGTCTGTTATTTAAAGAATATTGTATATATCTGCAATAAGAAAAAATGTTTCTGTTACGTAATTAAATTTTTCCGTTTAACCTGTTTCTTCTTTATTTTTCATAAGATAAATTCATAATAGCTTCATGGAAGGAATAATAAAACTTTACGAGGTATTATGATTAATACCTTGCTTTATTATTAGTAAACTTTCAGTGCAATTTTCTGCATTATAATTTTGTTTTTTTAAGCATATTAAGTTTTTCATATATTGCAGTTTTTAATAACATTTTTAGTACTTTAATTAACATACATGTGAAACATTTATTTCAATTTTAGGTTTTACTAGGTATAAAATTTATTTCTTACTACAATATACTGTAATTTATTGGCCGGTGATACTTATTTCATTTAAATAGTTTGTTTAATGAAATTAATATGAGATAAATCCTATTGCACGGCGCTAGGGAATCATTGCGGACCTGCTAGACATAGGTGTAATGCGGGACTGGTCTATCTCATCATATTAACATTCAATTAGTATGTCAGAATTTTGTTTGTTTTACTTTCCCTTTTCTGATATTCACAACAAAACAACGAATTACATACGATTCTGTTAGATATAAGAGACATTGATATGGCCATGGAAAAATAAAGATGGGAGATTCCTCCCAATGGGAAGTATTCCTTTGCATACTTAATTAATTTTCAGAGGGTTAATTGATGGAGAAAGTCCCTACCAATCACTTTGCATGGAATGTAATGTTGTTCCTACATTGACCCACTGACATGAGTCTTTCATTAAAACTAAGTTTGGGAAGTTTGCTTTAATATAAGCTAAATTAAATTATTAAACTGTAAATCAATGAAACTTCCTCGATTCCTACAAAAAAAAGAAAAGAAAAAAAGAAATCTTCAAAAAACACGGCTTCTTGCTAACTGTTTCCTGAAGTGATAATCTGCGGCGCGGTGGCTGAGGCTAACTGATCTGCATTTCCAAAGCTAACTGAAGAGACATTTGGAAAGATAAAAGGTCTGAGTCTAAAAGGACATTTGGAAATTCATGTGTGACTACTGGAGCTATGAAAAATAACCCCACAGCTCGGAAGAAATAATCCTCAGATTAGCTATGGAAGGGAGGGAAAAGTTTCATTAGCACAGGAGGGAGGAGTCCCTCATCTTCAACTGGAACTCTCCTAAGAATGACGACAGTATGAGGAAATCAGATTACTTGAAAATTTCTCCGCAAAGCTAGAGTAATTGAAAAAAGAGTGGAGAAATGAATGGTATTAATAAATAGGTCATTAGGTGACATGGATGGGTCAAGAACCCCTGGAGCCCTCACCTAAGTGGGCATGAAGTGAAAGTAGAAGAATTATTTGGAGTCATTAGGCAAATTTCCTAGCATTTCCCATTGGAACTTTCGCAACTGGAAGATATCATCGGTTCAAACTCGAGAAAATTTTGTTGATCTGTAGAATTCCATCCTATCCGATAGGTAGGCTGTCATGAAAGCACTGAGTTTGTTGGGAGCGTCATCCTGAGAACAAGAAACATTCATCGAAAAAGAACTAGACATTTCCTATCGTTTAAGAGTTTACTAAAAAGTACAAATTCCTCACAATTCAAGATCGTTAATTTTTAAAGCAACTCACTTGAAGTTTAAATAGCCAATGTAATTACTATGCTGTGAATTTGGTGAATATCAGGTTGCAAGTCTCGGCAGAATAGTCTAACACTTTATATAAGAAAGAACCTCGTGTTCATGGGGATAAAAAACCGCGTAGATTGACTGAATTTTTCTACAATAGTTGCCAAGTATGACTCTGCCAGTATCACATACTAACTACATACAAGTGAAGTTCACAGAAAGGCAATGTTTAAATGTTGGTACCTGAGTGGGAAATCACATGTTTCGGTCTTTAAAGGGGGGATATTGTACCCTTTAAAAATGGAAACATACAACACGTGGGTATGTGTAACTTAAACTACGTTTTTTGTAGGAGGTTTACTTAATAATTAATTACACATACTATCTAACCCAGTGATGGCGAACCTTTTGAGCTCGGTGTGACAAAATTTTGAAAAATAGAAACATAATTCTCGTGGCGTGTCACTCATCAAGTTAATTATTTGTTTAATGCCATTTAAAATACGAGTACAAAAGCCAAAATTATGAAACCAACAGTTTACATTTAGAGACTTGTCTTACATATTTCATTGTCACTTAACATACAAAATCAAGTAATATATATATAAAATATAATTGAACAAAAACAGAAAAACAATATAAATTTATACAATTAGAAAATAAATATATATGAAAAATTAGTGACTTTTTTGGTGTGGTGGTTTGTTTCGCAGAGCTGGAAAGCATCAGAGACATTTTCCGTGGTAGCCTGCTTCATTTTGTGGTCATCGACCGGTTTCGGGCGTTCGCCCATCTTCAGGATGGTTTTTCAGACAGTGCGACAACACAGACTTGTACAGAGCAAACTTGAGTATGAAAACTAAGTTTGCTCTGTGCATGTCGGTGTTATCGTACTGTCTGAAAAACGCATCCTGAAGATGGGCGAACGCCCGAAACCGGTCGATGACTACAAAATGAAGTAGGCTACCGCGGAAAATGTCTCTGATGACTTTTTTGGTGCTGAAATTTGTCTAAATCTTCTATTTCGGGTTTATACTTGGTACATTTCAAGGCCAAGCAAGCGCCACTGACTTCATCTGTTAACCGATTCCGTTTGTTTGTCTTAATATTAATTTAATGCTGGAACAATGTCTCACAAAAATATGTGGATGAAAAAATTGTTAGCAAAACAACTAAAGGAGATCTCGAGGAGCGGTCAATAAAATGTACACTTTTTTTTAAATCTTTTCCAACGTTTCGACAAATTTATTGTCTTTTTCAGGGATAAAATTAAAAAAAAATGTTAATCGGTATTTATAATTTCCATGAAACAAACTAAACACAAAATATGTAGTAAACAGAGAGAGTTGCTAACTATATGAGCTACATTATCAGAAAAAAAAGATTTTTTTGAATTATGAAATTTTTTATCTTTGAAGATGCGTGTCACCAAAAATGAGCTCGCGTGTCAGCACTGACACGCGTGTCATAGGTTCGCCATCACTGATCTAACCCATACTATTACCCATACTATCTAACTATTATATTTATTTATTTATGACAGAGCGAAATAACACTGTGTCAGCCGTGGGCTACTGTGAAATAGTTACTAACAAGAAATAATAAAATACGAGCTGAATGTTCGTAAGATAGTATAGATAAATAAATAATGTTGTTGAACAATTAATCTATATAAGCAGGTTGTTTGATAATTACGCATTGCATTCCACATTTCATCTTTCATAATTCACACACACCATCCACGCTTGCATGTATACTTAAATATGGGTTCTTTACATGCCTAAATATAACAAGTCTAAACGAGCTTAAGTACTGACATTTATAAATACATCACTGAAAAATTATATGTGTTTTATCCAACCTTAAAGTACCACTTCGACCTTTGTTTCCTCGACATGCATACATTATTCACATATGTACCTACAACTTAAAGGCAGTTACAGACTTAAAAAATAACAGATTAAAAACTAAAACTAAAATCTATTTGGTTTTGAAAACTATTTGGTTCAGATGAGTTGTGTATGTTTATTGAGTTTTTTATTGTTAAGATGGTTTCGAATAGTGGTTCACTTGCGAATTTTGTCTGTTCGTTTATAAGATTTTGTGTGTTGTGTTTATATATTTCTAGTTGTTCTTGTACGTCCAGTCGTCGTCCTTTTTTGCCTGGTTGTATCGTGGTGGAGATGTAGTCGGGTTTGTGTTTTTCGTGTTTAGGTGAGTGGCATAATTTGAGTCAGTTTTGTTGTATTTGTATGATCTGATGTGTTCGGCAAATCGTTCCCTGATTTTTCTGCCTGTTTGGCCAACGTAAATGTCGCTACAGTCCAGCCATTTTATTTCATAAACCCCACTACTGTCATATACGTCAGTAGTATCAGTATGAATGCGGATTTTGTTGCCTAATTTATTGTTAGTTCTGAAAGATGTCTTAATGCCCAGATTTTTAAAATTCTTGAGTATGTACGTGTGGTTTCCGATGTATGTGAATGTGGCAAATTTGTCTGTCATTCCTATTCCGGTGGAGTGTTTCGTTTCTGAGGAGTTTATTAACGACATTTGCACTGTACCCATTGTTCTTAGTTATGTTGTAGATTGCCTGTAACTCTTGTTCGTGGTTCGTGGCTCAGCGGAACCAACCACAACAACCGTTATTTAGTTTTTATGAACCTCTTGAAACAAATTATTGTATATTACAGTAAATATAATTGATAAATGTTATTGTACTCTTTTCTAATAAATAAAACAATAATGCCTACTTTACTTTTCGTTTTTTTGTGTGTGTATTGTACTCTTTCTTTTCTTTCATAACATTTAAGACCAACACGGCAAAAATCTATTTTTGCTTTTTGCCGTCTGTCTGCTTGTCTGTCTGAAGGATCGGTCAAACACCTGACTTTTTTTTTTTTGAAGGGAATTGTAATTAAGATTTACAATTGTTTTCTTTAAAAACCAAGCTAACCTTTAGTTTCATTGACTTAAAATCTTCCCATACGTTATGAGGTAAATTTCTAATATCTCCTTTAGTGTTGAATTTACGAAAAAAAGTTTATAAAGCTAAATGATTTTAAAATGCTTGTGCAAAATTTTTTGTTCTATACAAAAATATTGAAATAAACTAACAAATATTAATTAAATTCCTTTTTTTTGCTTTCACATCTAACCAACATACTAAATAGTGAATATAGATAAAGATACTTACTTCTTCTGTTAGCAGACCATTGGGACAATCCTTCAGAAATCCTTTGTGCCTGTGAACATAACCGAAATAAGATCATTAGTGAAATAGTTCAACCATAAATGATTGTTACAGATGGACCAGTTAACTAGTATAATAATAGTAGTAACTAGTGATCTTGTGTGATGTCATCATATGCAACCACACAAGATTAATTCAGCCATTTAATAGTACAAGCTATTAATAGATTCTATTAGTGATATTTGCATAAATAATATACTTCAATGTCCAATAAACAGTTTTTTACCTTTTTCTATGCTAATTTCTCGTTAATAGGAAGCCATTGAACTTCTTTTCTTTTTTTTTTGCAAAATGCCATGAATTTTAGCTTAAGACTAATAATTATTATTTTAATTCCGAGTTTGATAAAAAAAAAAATGTAGAATGAAATCTGAGATTAATCGTACGAGTATCCCTTCACTCTTCAAACCAGTTTTGCTATTAGTAACAAATCTTCGTTATGTTCTAAAAAAAAATGGGGCAATATGAACAAAGTGATTTAAGTTATACTTTCTCTTTGCCTGCGTTTGTGTGAGGTTGTAGAAATAGATTTTTCATCGAAATAATATTGTTTTTGTCACCTAAGTGGATGCACTAAGAGTACAACCCATACAGGTAAAGTCTGGTGTGAAACTCTTACTGAAATTTACACAATCATAATTGACTTATTTTGTACTAACATATAATTCTTACTAGATAATAGTTATCTTCAAGTTACCTGATTGGGAGAATCTAGACTATAAAAAACGACTTTTTTGAGGGAAATATAATCTCTCTCTTGTATAACAATCTCTTACTGAGTTTTAGCCTTCTCAAGAAACTTCTTCCTGTACAGCTTGCTACCAGTTCGGAACCCAGACTTCCCGGCAACACTGCTCACACACTCTATCCATCTTAGGCGAGGGCCACCTAATCCATCATTCCTTCATCTTTCGTAGTTATTTCATCTTCCGTCATATGTAACAGGTATCCCACCCAACGGAATCTCATCACTTATATGTGCGTCTAACTACATCTGCCTTCTTGTACAATGCCTCTAGTTCTTGGTTCTTTCTGATCCTCCAAACTCCACCATTTAGGAGTGGACCAAAAATTTTTCTTTAAATTCTTCTCTTGAAGACAAGAACTACCATTTCATTTTTCTTTATTAAGATCCACATTTCAGCTCTTAGTAGATTAGTATCGGAGGGATAAATGTCTTTTACGACGATCATTCAATAAGTAACGAGACAAATCGCTGAAGCTCAGAAACGGTATTGTTTAATCAATACAATAGTTTCAGTGCGTCAAGTTGGCATCCCTGTACTTAGTTTCTCATCAGCTATTCGAGAGTATTTGGTAAGCATAACCACAAATGTATTCAGCTAAAAATGGCGAGTCCGCTCGAGCATTGCACGTCGAAGAACAACGTTCACTGATTAGATTTTTAGTTTCAGAGCGTACCAAAGGTAGTGAAATCCACGAAAGAATGTTGAAAGTGTACGGAAATAATTGCAAAGAACCGTTCGAACGTTTACAAATGGGTAAAACAGTTTAAAAGTGGCCGTGTAAGTGTCTGTGAGGTCAGCAACGAAGTGGACGACCGGTTGAAGTTGCAACTTCCTCCCTCGAATCTCGCATTAACGCGTTAATTCAGGACAATAGGCATATTACTGTTGAACTGATAGCTGAAGAAGTGCACGCGAGTGTTGGAACTGTCCATAACATTATTCAGAATAAGCTGCAGTACAAAAAAACTTACGCGAGATGGGTTTCAAGACAACTTACGGACGCCCACAAAGAAACCAGGTTTCAAATCAGTCAACAGTTGAAAGAATGATGTTTAATTGAAAAAGAATTTTTCAGTAGAATTGTAACATGTGATGAAACATGGATACACCATTTTGGGCCGGAGTCTAAGCGTCAAAGCCTTGAGTGGAAGCATACGGGTTCTCTCATCGAAACCCAGAAATTCAAAACCCAGCCGTTTGCAGGTAAAGTCATGCTTACATTATTCTAGGATTCACAGGGGCCTATTTATTGTGACTTTCTGGAATATCAACGAACCATCTACAGCCAGTATTACAGTGACAAAGCGAGTGCTCACAAACAAAGTAAGGCTTGTCATTTGAACAAAACGTCGTGGACCCTTGACTAAAGGTGTTAATTTGTTTTATGACAACGCACGACCACACACGGCACAATTAACTCAAGAAACACTTCAAAAAGGGGGGGTGGGAGATCCTTCCACATCCCCCTACAGCCCCACCTCGGCCTATCGGACTTCCATTTGTCTGGACCTCTTAAAGAGGCTCTACGTGAGAAACATTTTCAATACAATAAAGAAGTTAAAAATGAGGTATAAAAGTGGCTTCGAGATCAACCCAAACAATTTTATGCCAGAAGCATACACAAATTAGAAGAACTATAGGACAAGTGTATAAATGTTGCTGGGGACTATGTTGAAAAGTAGCCAAAGTTTTGTATTGATTAAATAAATCGTTTTTGAGCTACAGCAATTTGTCTCGTTACGTATTGAATGACCCTAGTAATAGGAGTCATTTTCGTCGATCTTGATAACAGTTTGCTCTTAAAGAGCTTTGAAATAGCAAAAAAAAACCTCTGTTGGTGGCTGTTATTCGTCTTCTCACTTCTGTCATGTTGGAAACGACTTTTGACTCAAGATAAGCAAAGCATTTCGCCTGTTCAGTATATTATATTTAGTAAGGGTTCAATAAGAAAAAACAACATATTTCTTAAACGAATATCATAAATAAAAAAAGGTTGTGAATTCTTGACTTCGACAGCATGCATTCATTGATGTGTTAAATAGGAGAAAAAAAACAATGTATAAAACAGACCTCCAAATATTGTCCAAAAAGGTGGAAGAATTAATATTAAGTATATAAGCACAGAATGGAAAAATAAAATTAATGTTTCAGGTTTAAATTAACTTGTTTATATTAGATTAAAATAAAACAATTATAATTAATTGAACAAGTTATATAGTCAAGTTGGATTAACCTTTATGAATTATATTTGCCAGAACAGTAAGTTAGCGCACCAAGAGAAATACAACTAAAATGAAAGTCACCTACAATGAGAGAGAGGCGGATCATAATTATGAGCTTTCATATAAAGGTTCCCATTGTTTTGTTTATTTCAAACAGAGATGTGCTATTATACTTTGCCCGTGGTTAAATATTATCATCAAAACTAGACTGTCTGGTCTCTTTCGGTTAATTATTGCACTGTCAAAGGTTTTTTTTTTAAAAAAAGTGTAAAAGCTTTATTCATTTCAATAAACTGTTAATTTTGGTTTAATTATTACATAATTACATAAGTTATTAGTTAATAAATTTTGAACTTTTAATATAAAGAAAAAAACACGAAAAACATATTTCAGTTTGTAACTAATTAACAATAGTTTAAAAAAATAATAGTTTTTGAAACATATTTAAACCTCGTTTTATTGTAATTTTCTGTTGAGATTCTTTAAGCTAAAATAATATTACTTTTCCAATTATACTGTTCATTAAATATTCTCAGAAACAAAAATTAAATATAATAATACTGTCTTCCAATAAAGACGCTTATATTGATGCAAAAAATAAATCTGAACTAGATATTTCTTTTGATCCCACAAGATGTTTTTATGGTAGGTATTCTAAAAACTCCAAATCGGATATTTGGAAAAATGAAATATTAGGAATATTGGGATGTTCACGGACAAAATCAATTTTTTTAAAAAGCTCTTGCGATTACCTCCTTATATACCAAGTGACTGTCAGAATGGAAACTAGTAGCTTTACAGTTTTTAAAAGAATGGTCTGTTGGTGAATAAAAATTTTATCGATGTCGAAGAAAGACTCTCTAGAATCTGTTTTCAAAGACGTCGGTGGAAACTGACGAAAATTTACAGCTTAACATTCAATTGGTATTCCTATTTATAGATTAGATTATCTAGTAATAATAATAATAATAATGTTTATTTAAGAAAATTGATACATTTGAACAGAAAAGTAAATCATAATAAAGTCAGAGCAGGGCCTAGGCTGTCTGCTGGAGTTGCATTAATATTACAATAGTGTAAGTAGATTATGTAGTATTGGAATGCGTTACTTGTTAAACGACTATCTAAATGTAATTAAAGAAAAAAGATATGATACACCATTAATGCTTAGAAAAAATTATATTATTAACGAAGTCTTTAAGTTCATTGTGAATTCGTCTTTTAATAGTAATCATCGACTTATTTCAGTTCGGATGTTTCTGGCAAAACAGTATGTCCATTTCCATTGCAATATTGTTAAAAATTAGGATTGTCTCTCATAAACTTATCGTTTAGGCTAGGCAATTTTTAAAAAATGTACTAAAATATTACTGGATTCCGAAAAAGTTCAGTTTTTCCCCGATGAGCGCTATAAACTCTACAATATTAATAATGATGATTTATTCAAATTTCTGTTTTATTGTGAATTATTTCCTTTATCTAGAGATAAGAGATACATATCTAAATACGTAATTATACCTATCAGATGCTCGTATTTGATGTTTAGAAAGTTTACTTATTAATAATTCTTATAATCAATTAAATGATATACGTATTGTGTTTCCTTATTAAAGCACTCAGACTGAGATAAATATTACTCATGTAAAAATTTACTAAAATTACTATCTTTCCATTTTGCCTTTGTATAATGTTTTATCTATTCCTTTATTTAAATCCACTTTTTTTTCTTCTTTTTTTTTAACGGCGCATCGATTGCTGCAGCCATTAGCGCCACTCTAATAATTATTTCCCTTCATGATTGTGGCACATCCTAATAAATCCACATGGCTTCCACACATAATATCTTATCTAGTAAAGCAGTATTTTAAAACAAGAATTCGTTCATTTTTACTTTCTCTTACTCCTAGTAAGAGGAAGTATTGTAATTTTTGTTTTTGTATGACAGTTATTATATCTGGTTACTATTTATTCTTAATTTTGCAATACATTGTATGTTCTTGTTTTTATATTTTAAAGTATGAATTGGGTTTAGTCCTAATCTTTATGCAAATGAATGTATATTACTTTTTTTTATATGCAATAATAAAATATTAATACTCCGTTTAGTTACTATCACCGCTCTTACAATAAATTTTGGTCAAAATCCACCAATCGGAAGTGATTTTTTTTTCGCTGATTATTTTTATTTCAGTTCTTACGCGAAATGACTCCATTTTCTTTAAATTTTATCCTGTCTACACATATAAAGATTTATCTTAGTTAAAGCCTTTTTCTATGAAAATTGATTCATCAAGCGCTCTAAGAAAGCAGCAATGTTAAGTTATCCTCTAAAGAATACCTCCCTACAATGTATTTGTAATGTATGGCTTATATATATATATATTATATAATATACAATATTAAGTTACATTAGCAAGACTGATAGAAGACGAAATTTGGAAAAAAAAAATAGGTTAACCGGAAGTGTCTTTACAGATTATTATTATTATTCAAGGAAGGGGAGGGCAAAAACCCTACGCTAACCAAAGCCTCCCTGGGCCCCAAATAGCTACCCCTAAAGAATAACAACTACTGGATCTGGAACAAAAGTCCAGGCCCAGGTTTTACCCATCTAAGTTTCACCACAGACCCAACAAATCGGACCAAAACCTTAAAATGACATAGCTTAATATCCTATTCCGGCCGAAGGTCCTAAACCTGATCTCCTCACAGCCCAAACAATCCGTCATCTGATGCATGGGTGTTTCCTCCTCCGACTCACAAACTCTACAAAAGGGGTCAGGCATGAGTCCCATTGTATAGAGATGTCTCCTTAAGCCACAATGCCCAGTGAGGAAGCCAACCAGATGCCTGAGAGGTCCGTGAAAGACATCGGATCCCGCTACTCAAAGCCCGACCGGACCCCCAATGAGCATCTTAGACTGCCGACAATCCACTGCACTGAATCCATAAGGATGAGTGCTGCGAGGTCATCCACGTCTGGAAGCCTGATAAACATGTGCCATAAGACACACCAACAGCAGGCTCGGGACCAATGAAAGGGTGAGAGGCGCCTAATTTGGCAAACCTATCCACCTGCTCATTCCCAAAGATTCCCATATGACCTGGAACCCAGACCAAAAGCCCATCCTTCAATGAAGAAAGATCTTCCAGTCATTTAAAAATTCCAACACCAATCTGGAAGTGAAGATACATGAACTAAGCGCCTTCAACGCAGCTTGGCTGTCCGAGCAGATACAAACACCTTTTAAATTAGTGTTACGCACCCTCTCATCCAGAATACAACAAAGAATTGCATAAACCTCAGCCTGGAAAACGGTGGCCCACTCACCAAGAGGCACCACCAAATGGTCCCCCGTCTCAAAATAGACGGCAGCCCCAGACATACTATCCATCCTGGAACCGTCCGTTTAGCATCGGAAATAATTCTCAGGAATCACTCCAGACGGACCCAGTGTTAACCAGTCTTCTCTAGAAGAACTTTACAGATAAGTTTTAAAGTTTTTTGGACTTTTCTTGAAAACGGCTATAACGAATTTCTTTAAAGTTAGCATGCCAACTGCACGGATATAAACGGTTCACTTTTATTTGAAATTTTTTTACCGGAAAAATTGATTTTACGCGGTTTCTGAGGAACCTGACCCCCTTTAGGTTTAAATTGAAACTGTCACTACGAACTTGGATGGTTGAAGTGGTCGCTGCTACAAAAGTACTTCCAAGACGTAAATGCATTAATTTTAGATGTATTATTTAGTTGTAAGCAGTCGATTTT
Organism: Triatoma infestans; assembly: GCA_011037195.1. Taxonomy (NCBI): domain Eukaryota; kingdom Metazoa; phylum Arthropoda; class Insecta; order Hemiptera; family Reduviidae; genus Triatoma; species Triatoma infestans. Next base: position 17,650 of record JAAEAF010004847.1, read on the forward strand.
TTTTAAGATTGTTATAGGGGATTATTGATAGGGGTTTCATTAGAACTAATTTAAGGTTATAATATAAAAAATCTTTGAAACAAAGACATATGATAGTTATAGAACAATCTGTAATGTAAACAAAGAAAATATATAATATCCCTTAAGCAATTCTGAAAACTTTACTTGGCTATGTGATGGATGCAAGAAATTATATCTATTTTATATAAAGAAAATTATGATATGAAGAAAATGCCAGCTCGTTGGCAAAAAAGGGTATACGCAGGTAGAAGACTACAGTTACAGAAAGAATTCAAAGGACCTGGTTGGCTTTGTCTTTTAGAGTTCATGAACTTGTTAGCATTGTCTACCCTTTCTTCTCACAGGGGAAGATTAGAACGAAGGCATTCTTTCAAGATAGTCTGTACCAGAAATTCAAGCAGAACACTTCACAATATATTAATAAGTTTATAATTTCTTTGCAAAAAACTTGTAGTTATTATTTTAATAGAATATAATTATTGTTTAGCAGTGGTGACTACTTTCTTATTTCTGTCACTTCTCTCTCTTAAACATATATACTCACAAGCCCTTTACAAAACCGCTCGTGCTACACCAACTACTACTACACTACAACTACAGCTATAAAATTCCTGTTTTATCATTATGTGGAATGTGAACTTGGTCATCTGCAGCTTATAGTTGGTCAGCTGACTCAATAACTTTTATAACTGTCTCTAGATGCTAATCTTAATATGCAATAGTCTGTGAAAGTAATATCGTTTTTTAAATTTAAAAATGTTTATTATCCTAGTTTGCTAACTTAATGGTTAAAGTGGTATTAATGAAATGGCTATTCTGGCATACTCTATCTCCTTGCTGAAATATTATCTGGTCAATCTTTTCCTCTATAAAAGTAGAGCATTTAATTTAATTAGTTTTAATTTTAAAACTAATCAAACTAACAACATTATTTATGTAACAATATCGTTTAGAATGGTTTAAATATGTAGATCAGTATAAATTAAGGGTACGGTTTTAGAGTTGTGTGCCTGTATAACCACATACATTAAAGTTGCACTTATCCTTTCAACAACCTGTGCTGGCCGCAATGTGGCTACACTAAACTCGTCCCCTGAGAATTGGTTTCTACCTCAGTTTCTCAATCTATTTTCACAAATTTACTAATACATTTTAAAAGGTTTAATTTTAACTTTAATACATTTAAGGTAAAATGATTTTTTTCTTCTTCTTTTTATTTACGTTTTGTAGCACAAATAATTATATATTCAGAGGCAAATCCCTTTAATATTAAGATTTTATATTTTGGATAAGTTGTGTAAATATTTAATCACTGCAATAGTAGTTTTTTCTGAATATAACTGGTGCGAGAAGGACAGAGAATTAGAGAGAATGGGTTTTAAGATGAAATAAACTAGAATGTATGCTGAACACTGTATAATGAAATGAACTCACAAACTGCAAGGACTTTACACGTATATAGAAGTCAGTTAGTCAGGTAGCGAGAGATATAGATTGAGAAATGAAAAAGGTAAGACAAGGCTGCTTACTCGTTGTAAACTGGTCGTGAACTGTTGTAAAACTCTTCCTCTGTAGGTTGTCCCAAAATATGGATAACGACTTTTTATCGGAAACTAAGATAGCGAGAAAAAAACTAAGAAATAAGTGTCCCCGTAGTTTTTTGTTAGAAATCCAAATTTAATTTGCAAATTTGTTTTGGTGCTTCCAGAAGCGAGATACAGGCATCAACTTCATTTTTCAAATGGGGAGGTGTGGTTTTTATTTAAGAAATAAATTCCTCTATTTTTTGTAAGAAAAATTTACTTGAACGGTTTTTTTTCTGTGAGCGATATTTTGCAAGTTATGAATGAAAACATGATACTTATAAGAAATTTCAAAATGATACTATAACGGTTTTTTGATTGAATAAGAACCATTAGAGATGCATAGATATGCTCTTTCCTGCCAATTGTACCTTACGGCCACAGAAATACATCTCTTAGGTGGAGGCTAGTTCGAGCAAGATCTGTAATTAATGAGGAGTAAAATTTATAATAAAATAGTACTTTTCTTCTTATTCAATCAAAAAACCGTTATTAATATCATTTTGAAATTTCTTATAGAAATCATGTTTTCATTCATAACTTGTAAAATATCGCTCACAGAAAAAAACCGTTCATGGAAATTTTTCTTACAAAAAATAGAGGAATCTATTTCTTAAATAAAACCACACACCTCCCCATTTGAAAAAGAAGTTGATGCCTGTATCTCGCTCCTGGACACCAAAACAAATTTGCAAATTAAATTTGGATTTCTAACAAAAAATTACGGGGGACACGTATGTTTTAGTTTTTTTTTCTAGCTATCTTAGTTTCCGATAAAAATTCGTTATCCATATACCTTGGGACATCCTGTATAGTGTCTCTCACCCTAGTCTGGCCTAGGTAGCGAGCAACTGGATGAATTCATTTTTGTTTTTCTCCGCTCTTCGGATCCTATTACAGAGAATATCGGAATATAGGAACCGTAATTTACAAGATGATTTAGAGTTGAAAATGTTTTAGCGGGAAATGTATAATTGCATCAATTATGATCTCATACAGAAGTGTAAGCTGCCAGACTTTGATAACTCAAAACCGGGTTTTTACAACTTTAGATTACTCATTTTTGATGAAACGATATCTCATTGAGGAGTTTTCTTAATAGTTTTCTTATCAAGAACCTTCCTTTTTAATTTATAAATCAAAATATATCCCGGTTAAAATTATTCAAAACTGTTTTTTATTAATTTTATTTTATTTTGATCAAGTGGTGTTTTAATTTAAATTTTAATAACTACGACTTGCAATTATTAAGTTTTGAAAAGAATGACTAGTGGTTTTTTTGCGAAAAGAAAATTAAAACAAAACAAATATCATTTTTAAGAGTAAAAAGACAACTTATTTAAAAAAAGGGGTAAAACCTTCCATGTTGGCTAATCACGCTTAATTTACTACATTTAGGAGCATTTCCTTAAGGTTCCAAAAATGGAAAATTAAACCGAATGAATCCCAAAATATTACATTCACTCTCCGGCGCCTCACTGTCCATCCAATCTACTACAATTTAATTCCTGGCCCAGCTACCGATTTCGCCCACTAGTTTGGATTGTTTATAGAAGAGATAAACTGTTGACGATTAAGTAGAATTGATCTTATGAGGCGTTATCGACTACTGAAAAGGCTACTTGCTACTTGACAATAGATCTCGCTAGAAATATCGCTAGAAAACCAACAATTGATATAAAATACCACATTTAAATCTGTCTGGACATACGGTCAACAAAATATTTTAATCTCCAAAGTTTAAAATCCCTTCAATCCAAAATCCTTTGCGAAATCGTTATTGCCATCCTTCAACATCTCACAATCTAACTATTCATAGAGAATTTGAAATTATTTTTACCAGACTAATCGCGCTGAATCAGAACTAAGAAAAATTCCATCAAAACCTGCAATTTCATCCTAATCCTTTTTAAGTAGCTAGTCTTTCAGCCCATCCAGACATTTAAAACGCCAGTGGCCTTGCGATTTTCTCTGCTCAAATAAAGACTGCAATTAGCTCTGCGTTTAGGAAGTGTTACCGCTGGGTAGCTTCTTCCCTCGCAATGTGGATGTACACGAATTTGTGCATGTTTATGTGATGTGCAGGGTTATCAGTGTTACCTGCAGCGTAGGAACGTTGGAGTAGCAATAATAGTTTTCTGTATTATTTTTTTTTAATAAAATGGTTGAATGAACATTCACAAGTTATAACTTGCATTTTCCAGTGATTTACTTGTTTGTGCATCAAGTTCTTGAATTTGAATTATTCTGAATTTAGTCTTTTAGGAATTAAGAAAATTTAATTTTGAGAGTTAATCTTAGGATAATTCGCTTTTCTCTCTTTCCCAACAATCGCGCTCCTACGGATTTACTGGAAGTTCCCTGCTAATTATTAGACATCTCTCCATGAGGTTGGAATGGCCTGTCATATTTAGTATACTATAGAGAGAACAGTAAACTTCTAAGGCTATGTATCTGAATCTTTGTCTTAACCTAGTGCTTAACGAAGCAATGTTATTCCTTTATCCTTAGTAAATTATCTACAAAATCTCACTGTGTTTACTGTGAACCAAACCTCAGTGTCAAATGTGATGGTGAAGTCTAAATAGAATATTTAGTTTCAGCTTCCCCGCGATTTTTCATTTTTTGAAATCCAGCTCATAGAAAAGTGTAGAGCAAGAAACAAAGAGTTACATATACTCTTTACAGTCCTAGAAAAAGCCTATGATAATGTACCAAGAAGTAAAATCTGAGCAGCCCTCAAGCAACCCTCCTTAAAGCGGTCCAAAGAATGTATCATGGAAATGAACACAGGGTCAGGTTAGGTAATACTCTGCCAATGCCTTTTTCAGCATCAAAGGGTCTTAAACAGGGATGCTGTATGTCTCCCACGTTATTCAAAATATATCTCGCCAGGCTCACACGCAACTGGCTACGAAAATGTGGAAGAATGGGCCTCCCCATTGAGAATGATCACCTTTGCACCCTCTTTTTTGCAGATGTTCAGGTGATCGTGGGTCAGGATAGGTATGATATGGAATTCCTTATTCGAAAATTGAAGCACCAATACTCATTAGGGCATGAATATAAATTTTTCGAAGACGGGGTACATGGTAATAGGGGGGAGCGACATGGGTGATTTAGAAGTGGATGGCCAGACCTGTAAAAAAAGTGGATAATTTCAGTACCTGTGCTCAGAGCTGGAAGAAGTAGGTGGATGTGACACCGAGGTGGGTTTAAGAAGTCAGCAGACGGCAAGGCAACAAGGATGCTCCATTCCAGCCTATGGAACAAAACCATTTCTAAAGAAAATAAAAAAAAGATATTTTACTCCATCGTGGGCTACACCTATGGGGCCGAGGCGTGGACTACATCGCAACGGCTGTTTTCGACGGTAACAGCAGTTGAAATGGATTTTTGACGGCGATGTTTAAGGAATACCCGAGCAGATCGTGTGAGAAATGAAGATGTACGGCGGGAAATAAATATAGAGGAATCCGTGGGAGAGAGAGTAATGAGGAAAAAGCTGAGATGGTATGAGCATCTCAGGCAGATGGACCCTGAAAAATGGCCGGAAAAAGTCAGAAAATTGGACCCCCCACAAAGAAGAAGGCGGGGAAGACCAGCGCGTCAATGGGAAGAGGAGATAGAGGAGGAAATGGCGGCCAGAGGATTGCGCCAAGGAGATTGGTCGGACGAGGATTTGTGGAGAGAAATGACCTGACGGCAACCCAATAGATGGAAACGCCGATGTAAAGGTAAGGAAGGAAAGGAGCCTTAAAATTCCCATAACAATGCGTTAAAGGTACAAGATATTCCTGCAGTAGTCTGAAATTGCTAAAAATTTTCTATAAATAGTTGTTATGGATAAAAAAAATATGCAATACTGGTCCCGTTATTCTATGAAATGTTGGCATTGCTCACTTATTTTATTGACTTTAATTTCCACCTAAGTATTCGTAAAGATTAGATATCTATCGCTGGTCTAGAAGAGAATAGGGGTGGACTCTTTATATTACATATTAGGTAGGTTTAAATTAAAGACAAAATAAAAATTTCGAATTAAAATCGTTGACTTTTATTGAATTAATAATTTTTTCACATTATTTTATTACATCAGATTTTTCTCTTATCAAATTAATAAATAGTAATGTAACTTGTAAATGATTGTATATGTAAATGTTTTAATAATAATAATAATAATAATAATAATAATATAAATATACCGCTAAAAGAATATAAAGAGAATATGTCTGATCAATGAATCCCATATTCTTATATGAATCCATCTTTAACTAAATAGTATATGTATATAAACCATCTGGTATATAAGAAGGATACCTTATTGCATTCAAATGTATATATATAGAGAGAGAGAGAGAGATATTGCATATATAGTCAAAAAATAATATATATAAATAAAAGGAAAATACTCAGCTATTCCTATCGCTCAACAAAATATTCCCCACTAAGACAGAGAGAGACAGAGCTATGTTTCATGTGAATACATATGGATCCAGTCGCCAGAGCGCGGGTATAATATACGTATAGATAAGTATATGTATATAGCTGCCGACCCTTCCTCAAGTGTACGTACAACCACTACCGTTACAAATGCCACATGAACCCTTGTAACTTTCCCATTGAACAAATCCTCTTTCTTACCTTCTTCATTCCTTTTCAACTCTTCTTTCTTTTTTTTTTTTCTGTTGCAAGGTTTGACCATGGTATAACGATCATACTACGTCTATGAAATTGAGTACAAAACATTGAACGGATTCCCACTTTTTTACATAAAAACAATGCACTCCATCTTACTGGTATTATTACCAATTTCTTACTTATCTATATACTAGCTAACCCGACCACGCTTCTCTGTGGCTCAGTCTGATTTTTAGGCTTAACCATGCGTGATTTTGATAATTTGTTTCGATTGTCTACTAATTCTTTTTTTGAATGTAAAATGTTGCAGAAATTAGATGGGAAGGTGATTTTTCCGTTTCCGGATTTGTAGGAGCAGTGCTGTTACCGAGTTCGAGTAATATTCTTGAAATATGGCAGCTGTTGGATCGTTTTGAAGTTGAACTCTCATATTCGTTGTTAAATGAATTTTTTTTACTGTGCTCCAAAGAGTAGAAGAGTTTCAAGCAAGCATGCAATTCATCAGCTGGTGTTGAGCGAGGTATCACTGGAAGCGTTTGCCTGAAGTCACCGGCTAGTAACACCAATGCTCCACCAAATGGAACCTGATTATTTTGCAAGTCTTTCAATGTATGGTCTAATGCTTCCAATGACTTCTTATAAGCCATTGTACACTCATCCCATACAATGATTTTGCACGTCCGAAGAACCTTTCCCATTCCTGATGTTTTAGAAATGTTACATGTTGGATTTTCTGTGAAGTGCATGTTTAAGTCATGACAGTTTAAGAGTGAATGCGCTGTTCTACCTCCTTCCATCAAAGTAGCAGCAATACCTGAAGAAGCAAGTGCTAACGCAATATGGCCGTTTGAACGGATTTTAGCTCGGAATTTCCCGTTTCCGTGGGAACTTCGGAATAGAGGTACTTATAAGTAGTTGAGAAAGAGGTTCAGAGAGTGAGCCACCATCGCAACGCGTCTGAGTCTGTCTATTTCTGCCAACCTCGCGAAACGCTCGGAGAAGTTCATGTTTCCGTGGGAACTTCGGAGTAAAAAAAAATGTATATATAAACACTCTTATATAGAAATGCAACATTGTGTAAAAATTTCAAGTCAATCCATCGACAAACATACGGATGCTGAATTTTTATATATATAGATTTTTACTATTATTACTTAAATCCCTGATCGCTTATTATATATCAATCCTTACAATAACAAGTATTACTGAATGATACAATTCAGTTCTTTTATACAGCGTGTCAATCCTTGGATAAGGCCATATTTGTACAAAAAGAAAACAATCACAATAAACAACAAGTATTTGCATGGCAAATGTTGAAACAATAATGCTTTAAATTCTTACATATTTTTGCACTATTACTTACACCAAGTATATGTTTGTTTATAAATTACTTCCACATTTGTGTGATTAAAATGAGTTTGAAAATACAACTGGATTTAAAATTGGCAGATTATAATGGAGGAAGGTTACTTTGTTGGTTACATTTAAATTGACTTACATTGTGATACACTGAAATACCCGGTACAATATCAATCTCAACTATACTATTTAGTTATACTTAGTAAAGTTTTATTAACTTATACTACCTAGTTATACATAGTATATAATATTTAGATTGGAAATCTAATATTTAGATTTTAAAATGAATTATGGATTAAATTCACTAGTAGAAATACTGTACTGTATTGTAAACTAATTGCCTAATTTAAATTTAGTCATAACGTTGTTTAAAATATCATCAGCTTGACAATGTGATAGCTATTAAATAGTTGTTTTGTTTTTAATTAAAAGTTATCAAATTACTCTATAAAGTCCACTATGTATTAAATTGTTAAAATATTACTTTTTATTTTCCTATTCATTTTGTGTTAATTGCTTTCGTTATAAACGGCGATAAAATCTTAATTGCAGTTACAGACTGATAATAATAAAATTTTAGATTTTAAAGGGAATTTAGTTTAATTTTAACAAAAGCAAAAAAGAAATTTGCATATTTTTTTTTATTAAATCAGTTTATTAGCAGCATTGGGCAAAACCGCAAATTGTTATTTACTTGGGTTTTGTAATTACCAGTAACATAATAAAGGTTTTGGATTCAATGGTAAATAGTTGGAAGTGGCAGCGTAATGGGCATTAATTTGCAGGCATATACCCAAGGCGAGCGAGTTGTTTATAAAACTGGAAGATAAATAATATTAAAAATTCTAGTATGAAATACCATCGCAATTTTTTCTTCTTAATACTGTTTACCATTACGTCTATGTAATGGTAGCAGAGCTGAAAGTTGATGATTGGTGAAATGAGGACAGTGAGGAATTGGCACATTTATTCACGAGTTATATTTTACGATTTACTTAATGAGGTGAGAAGAAGAGTAAATGGAGGATGTGAGCGGGCGAGAAATGATGATGTTGATAGCATGATGTATGTGCAATAGTAGCGTTGGCTGTTGTGAGTCATCAGAAGAGTAATGTAGTCAGAACTGTTGCTTGTCCTAATGGTAGATTAGCTAGTAAATTTTTCAATTTTCAAGGGTTGAGAACTTGTTAACACTTCAAGTTTGAGCTGGGCGCCAGCTCGTAAACTCCTTGGATTTCAGGCTTTTTATCTTAGTTTTCTCCTCTACGTTTAGATATAGCTACTAGAGAGAGAGAGAGATTGCCTGTACAAGTTGGAACTTATTCGACAATATATTGTAGGGGCGTGACAGAGGATGTAATGCATAGATGGTGGCTTATGCTCATGTCTAGGTACGGTTGATAATAAAGTTATTGAGGCCGAATTTTTGTATGGCGAATTTGATTCCCCATTATATCTATAACAGAGTTGATGAGGAGAGAAATTAGGTTCGATTAATTAGACGAGAATTAAAAATTTTATAGAATAAAAGGTGAGAGTAGAGATATGATACGATGCGATGAATCTGATAGATAGATATCTAGATAGATGTCATTAGGTTAGATTCTCACTGGCTTATATACAGGTTCTCCCACTCTAGCCTGCTTAAGTGAGAGAGTACCAGAGAGTGTCCTTCTCTCTCTTAAATTCTCTCTCTTGCCATTACATATCATAGACAAATTTTTCTTTCAACTCAGAATGTATACTAGACGTACAGTTGGCCTTAACAAATACTTGGATTAAAATTGTTATTTTTTAAGATATAATATGCCAACTGTATGTGACCGGCCTCTGTCCAGCACCTAGCAAAACTTGATAGGCAGTTTAAGATAATCTAATTGATGCATTTCTTCAGACAAACCCTAGAGATTAATTTTTCTGGAAACTCACTTCAAGTAAAAAAGAAATATTTATATTATGTGCATTTGGCATTTCATTTTAAAGCAAAAATCATTGCCACAGTTTTCGAGAAGATTCCAAAAGAAATATCTAATCTGTAAAATGGCATTTCCTATTATTGATTCTCCAAATTTGGAATTTGTAGAAGTAGTTTGAAACTTCGTGTAAAACTGGATAAAGTAAGTAGAGTCGTGTGAAATGGCATTTTATAGGAAAGATTAACGGTTGAATTTTTTTTCATTAAAATACTAAGAATTTTTCTTCAAAAATATTTCAAATAAAAGTGATAGGCATTTAAATGTGTAGTAAATATAGGACGTTTAATGGAAATCGCTATAATGGAGTTGATGAGAAGAGTTATTGGGACTGATTAATTAGACGAGATATGCAGACACTGTTATAATATGGTTATAAGTCTACACAAACTGTACTGGACTTGTAATGATTTTATAGAATAAAGGGTTAGAGTAGAGTTATGACACGATGCGGTGTATGGTTGAATCTGATAGATAGATGTCTACATCTCTCACTGGCTTATATACAGGTTCCCCACTCTACCCTGCTTAAGTGAGAGAGTACCAGAGAGAGTCTGTTTTCTCTCGGTCTGGCTTGTGTTCTCTCTCTTGCCGTTACAATCGCGAAAAAAATTGATAAACAAAACAAACAATGCAATAAAGTTGCACTTACCTTACTGATTGATGGATTTCACTCTTTGTAGGATGTGATTAGGTAAGTAAACGGAATTTCAAGTTTAACTTCCTGCAATATTTCGATTCCGTATTATTTGATTTTCACACTCATACAAAAAAATTGATCAGTCACTAAAAGTATTTTTTCGTACTCAGTGGTTCTTCCAACCTATCATGCAGGTGCAATCTCAACATTGAAAAATTTATCATGATCCAATTGCAGCAGTATGTGAAAGTATGTGAGTAATAAAATCGATATTTAAACATTATCACAAGGGTTCTCAAAATTAGCTGAATGATAAAGAAGTACTTTCAATTATCAATAGAAAAAATTGAGGAAATGGAGCTTTGGATCCGCTCCATAGAAAAACTATGGGAAGACTATAGGAGAGTTAGTCAGCAAGGAAATAATTCTTAGTTTAAGAATTTGCTTCAGAGATTCAGAAAGTCTTTTTATATATGCTACCGGCAAAGTATGAAATTCAGGCATTATATAGAATGCCTAGGCATTCCATATAATACCTAACTACTTCAGGCAAAATAAGAAATATTCTTTTTATTTCATACTTGGGCTAGGCATTCTATAGAATGTCTACGTCGTCTTAGGCAAATTATGAAAAGACTTAAAAACTGTATCTATTAATGGCCACATATAATGGTAGCCTAGTTATTGCGGCTAAATTTTACCGAAGGAATGCAACTATTTGTGGCCTTTGTAATAGTATTATTAACAGTCAGATATCACATTATATTTTCTTTCAAGATCTAGAAATTCTTTTATTTAAATAATATTAATCAATGCAACTACTTGGTGCTCATTAACAGGATTTAAGTTGTGTTAGTTTATTTCAATTACAAAATAAGTTAAATTTGCTACTTCATTTCCATTAAAACAAAAAAACAAAACAAAAAAAAGGAATCAAACTGAAACAAATAAAAAGGGGAAAGGAAAACTGGGGGCCACGCTATTGAAAAGATAAAATAAAGATAAAAACCATACGGGACAACCTGTACACATAACCTCACGACTGCATAGGTACAGTGAAGGTTGCTTTGCTTGCTTCGCAAATTAGAGAAATAGGGTAAATTCTACACACATTGCCCGATGTCTTTAGGTATTATATAGAACGCCTAGGCATTCTATATAGAATGCCTGAATTTCATACTTTGCCGGCTACATATACAAGGTATCCCAAGGTATATGGAAGTTATGACGCATCCATAGGAAAAGTACCAATGCCGAGTCAGCAGAGGCTGCTTTTATATAAATACAGCCACCGACCAGCAGGCAGTCAGTTCTCCACTCACCACCAGATAGTTCATATCTAATTTCATATATATAACCAATTGTTCAGTTATTATTATTATTATTGTTGTATTGTAATTTCTAATAAAACTCTTTTTAAAAAGGCTAGTCAGGGTTCCTGTAACATAACTGGCGCCCGAACAGGGACTGCGAAGGCTCAAGTCTAGTGCGACCATTTGTCTCACCGTGCGACCATTTGTCCCACATTGAAAGAAGACTAGCAGCTCCCACATCAGTGGCTTGTTCGCAGTACTCAACCCACAGGAACCAGGACCATCCTCAGACGACTGAAGAACGGCAAGCTGGCGAGTCAACAACAACGCCTGAAATCTGTAAGTAACTCATCTGTCATTAAACCTTCTAAATTAATCATTCCTAAAGAAACTATCCAAACGATCCCCGAAATGGCCCAAATAAATTATAAAATCTCCAAAGAGGACTACGACCACATTCCCTACTTCGACGGAAACCCTTCAGAGCTGGCGTTCTTTTGTGAAATTGTGGAAAGTGCTTACGCTACAGTTTGTGCAGAGAATATAGCGGAACGAGACTATAATCATAATATCTTGTTCATAAAAGTAAAAAGTAGATTAGTAGGACCTGCTAGAAACGTACTCCTTTCTAATAACGTAGACCACTTACTAAATTTATTAAAATACTTAAGAGAAAGTTTTGCCGACTCGAGGTCTTACGAGATATTAAAAGATGAAATTTTCCAAACAAAATTGCATGCTAGAGAGTCTCCCATTGACTTCGTCAATAGGATACAGGAGCTGCGAAACTTAGTTTATATTAGACTTAAACTGGACGGACTCACAGCAGACACACTAAAACAAATAATAACAAGAGTAGACAAAGAAATAATTTTTCATGTCTACAAATGCTTACCTCCTACATTAAGCAACCATATCATGATATTCGACCCCAACACTCTAGACGAAGTACGGAGCATAATTTATAACAAATGTTCTTTTATTGTGGCTAATTTAAATTCCTCCTACGGCCCTAAAAAGCCTAACCAACCCTTCAGAAAATCAAATCCTTACAACCAACCCTTAACAGCCTTACAGACAGCAATACTCTTACAGACCAAGCCCACAACACTTTGTACCAAACGTCCCCAGGGCTCAAGCCCCTAGCTACCAGTACAAACCAATTGAATATAATCCTAAACCTATAGAACCTACTCCTCAGACTTCTCGTTACCAGTCCCAACCGCAACGACCGAACGTTGGACAATCCTACCATCCTAATCATCCAAACAATCCTGAGCACCCCTTTAATCGACCCAGACTACCTCCTGGCTACTTCTCTCAAAACACGGTGTCCATGCGAACCGCAGGCAGACCCCGTTTCAAAGACTACATTTCCCCACACGAATTGACCCACTGCCAAAATGAAGACCCACCTGAAAATTATACTGAGCCAGGTAAAACATATGAGGACAGACTTTCCCGCCTAGAAAATTCTATAGACAAGATAACAGAAAAATTTGAGCATTTTTTAGACGATGGCCACGAGAGCCAAGAAGGCCCCCCGAATTTAGCTTAAACCTCGTAAATAAATCACTACCCCACTTCGTAGACAAATCTGGCCTCAAATGGCTAGTAGACACAGGCTCGTCGGAAAATTATATCAATCCAAATGTGGTTCCCGCTAACGCCCTATTAGTAAAAGATCCCTTCATAATCTCCACTCCCGCAGGTAAGAAGCAGGGAGAATCCTCATGTAAATTTAACATCCTAGAAACCTTCAACGTAAACCTCCAAACCAAATTCCATTTGTTTCCTTTCTCAGACAAATATGACATCCTATTAGGCCATAAGACCATGCAAGAACTTGGCATGAGTATAGACCTAAACAATAATGTCCTTTCCTATCCCCAAGGCACAATCCCCCTGAAATTCACCCTTAACGCCACAAGCGACGATCCAAATATAATCAACATAGAGCAAGGTGTCAATTTCATAGAGTTACCAGTAAAAAATAAGGAATTAAAATACGGGCTAATTAAGGAGAATATAAAATTAAACGATAAGGTCACGGTAAAAGAAGGCCTTTATAACATTAGTAATAATAAAATTCTATGCGAAGTCGAATCCAAAGAAGTAATGGCCATTTGCCCCGAACCGATGGACGTTGACGAACCGCAAGAAATTTGTACAGACATCCCCGACATAGTAATGACCAATTGTCCCGAAATGTCCGGTGATCCTGTCTTAAAAGAAATAAAAAAGGAAATCCCTACTTTAATTAGAACTAGCCACATGAACGAAGAAGAAAAGGGAAAAATAACTAAATTACTTCAAGAATATCCCCAAATAATAAAAAGGGAAAATGATCGCCTAAGTTCTACCAATCTCTTAAAACACAAAATAAGAACCACCGACGAAAACCCGGTATACACCCGAAATTATAGATACCCGGAAGTCTACCGGAAAGACGTACAAGTCGAAATTGACAAACTACTAGAGAACAAAATTATACAGCACTCGAACTCCCCCTACAACAGCCCAATTTGGGTAGTACCAAAGAAACCAGACGCCTCCGGTAAAAAGAAAATAAGAATGGTCATAGACTACCGCAAACTCAACAACAAGACAATCGAAGACAAATTCCCCCTTCCTAACATTGAGGACTTATTCGGCAAAATAGGACGCGCGACTTACTTTTCAGCCATTGACTTAGCTTCGGGATTCCATCAGATTGAAATGGACCCCGAATCAATCCCCAAGACAGCGTTCTCTACAGAAGACGGACATTACGAGTTCTTACGCCTACCCTTCGGACTTAAGAATGCACCCCCCACTTTTCAGAGGGCCATGAATTCCATTTTTTCTAGGATCCCTAACGTACTGGTGTACATGGACGACATTATAATTTTCTCCGACAATCTGGACGAACACGTAAAACACCTTAAGACGGTTTTTGAGAAACTAAAACAACATAACTTAAAGATACAGCTGGACAAAACTGAGTTCTGCAATAGAGAACTACTCTTCCTAGGACACATTATATCAGACAAAGGAATACAACCAAACCCGGCAAAGTTAGAAGCCATTGCAAAATTCCCTCTCCCTAAAACAGAAAAACAAATCAAACAGTTTCTAGGACTAACTGGCTACTACCGTAAGATGATAAAAAATTACGCTAAAATAGCTAGACCACTGACTCTCGCACTCAGGAAAAACAGAACCTTAGTGATTGACGACGACTACAAAAAAGCTTTTGAAACCCTCAAATCCCTTCTCCAGAACAGCCCTATCTTACGACTACCGGACTTCGAAAAACCTTTTATCCTTACAACAGACGCCTCCAATTATGCTATAGGAGCAGTCCTATCCCAGAACATAGACGGAAAAGACCTCCCTATTTCCTTTGCCTCTCGCACACTAAATAGACAGGAGGAAAACTATTCCACTATAGAAAAAGAACTACTGGCCATAGTTTGGGCCTGCAAACACTTTAGACCATACATCTACGGACGTAAATTTACTATACAGACTGACCATAAACCATTACAGTGGCTACACAACCTAAAAGAACCAAATTCTAAGCTCATACGATGGAAACTACAACTAGCAGACTTTGACTTCGACGTCAAGTACGTACAAGGAAAGACTAACGTAGTAGCAGACGCACTATCGCGAAACCCACCAGAGGAACAACACCTAAACGCCGTAGAAACCTCTTCTCCAGATCCAGAAGAAATCCTAAACGAATTCCTTTCTGCCCCTTCACCTGAAACCAGTGACGAAATCCTAGAAGACCTAGCACGAGTTCTAAACATTACTGACGAAGACGACAATGAGAGTTTGCAAACGCAGCACTCTCAAGACTCCTCTAACAGCCAAATTAAAATAGTAGACGACAAGGCCCGTTGTATTAACGTAGAAAAATTTCAAATTGTCCTGACCCGCGGTAACCCGGAGACGAAAATCCCAATAGACAGACCCTTCAACAAAACTAGATATAACTGGTACACGAGGTACCCTTACTCTAACGACATTGAAGAATACTGCCTAGAGTACTTCCAACCTAACCACACATACGGCGTCCTATGCTCACCCCCAATCGAAAACTCAATCGACGAACAAATCTACGACCAAATCTTTGCCCACCTGACAAACATAGTAAAAGAAAAGTTTCCTACGGTCAAACTCAAGCGGTACTACACCAAAAGACTCGACGTAACGGACACCTCAGAGCAGGAGGAAATAATCCTAAACCGACATGTAGGCAAGACCGCACATAGAGGTATTCATGAGGTTTACAACAACTTATCGCAGCGATACTACTGGCCCAAGATGTTAGAGTTAATAACAAAAGTAATCAACAATTGTTCCCTGTGCAAGGAAGTCAAATACGAACGCAAACCAATTAGACAAGTTTACGAACTTACACCTACACCCTCTAAAGCATTCGAAAAACTCCAGGGAGACATACTACACTACGACGGAAAGCAAATTTTCACTATGATAGACTGTTTTTCAAGAAAACTGTATGGTTATCTAATCAAAACGGCATCCGCAAATGAAATTGTCAATTCACTAGAAAACTACCTCAGCATATTCCCGTGCCCCAAAACGATTCAATTTGACAATGGTACGGAATTTAAAAATGGACTGGTAGAGAATTTCTTAAAATACAATAACATAGAAACACACTTCACGACCCCTAACCACTCAGA
Organism: Triatoma infestans; assembly: GCA_011037195.1. Classification (NCBI taxonomy): domain Eukaryota; kingdom Metazoa; phylum Arthropoda; class Insecta; order Hemiptera; family Reduviidae; genus Triatoma; species Triatoma infestans. The sequence goes on from JAAEAF010004847.1 coordinate 33,880, forward strand.
CTCCAACGGACTGATAAACCGAGCACACTCAACCCTCATAGAAATTATGAACATAGTAAACCGACAAAAGAATTGCCCCATATACAAAACTCTAAGACTAGCTTTAATAGCGTACAACAACTCTATAAACTCTAACTTGACTATGACACCTAATGAAATTACTTTCGGGATACAGCCCAATACATACGCAGAAGACCTAATTCTAGAACAACGAGTCAAAGAATATCATGACGACAAGGAGTTAATAGCTCGCGTAATAAAAGAAAAAATTGATAAAGAAAAAGAGACCCGTACAAACAAACTAAACAAAACTAGGGAAAAAATCGAAATACCGGAGGGAGAAATATTTATTAGGGATAAGCAATACGGAAAAGCTAAACCCAAATTCAAAAGAGGAAACTATTCTAGGGAAACTAAATTAGCTACAGTACAAAAGAAATCTTTTAAAGTGCATCCTAATCTACTAAAAAGACCAAGGAAGTTCACACAACAAATTATCTCTGTTACAGACGCAGATAAAAACAATGACTCACACATTCCTACTGCCGATAACGATACTGCTGACGGCGGGGAGTGTAGCCAACGGCCTCCAGATAACTAACCTCATGCCGGGACCTGGGGTTTTACCCATCGCACTTAATCCAGCCTACGTAATAGACAGATATTACACTTTCATTCATATTGCTGACGTACAATTACTTGACGTAGAACTAGATAAGACTCTTAACGTGATCAGCACTACATATTATCTCAACAAAACAAACCAGATAAAGTCGCTCTTTAAATATTATTACTACCTACGAAATAAGTTAGATCATTTAATTCTCAACAAATCCAGACCTAAACGTGGACTCATTAACGGCCTAGGTAAAGCCATATCCTGGCTAACCGGAAACATGGACAGTGACGACAAAGAAAGGTACGACAAAATTATAAACACAATCGAGAGTAACAGTTTTCACCTCCAAGACAACCTAAAAAATCAGATGGCAATAAACAAAAAAGTAATTGACGAATTCAACCATGACATTCAGATAATACGCAACAACAACGAAAAACTGACCACCTTCTTCTCCAGCCCGATAGTAAACCAAATTGAACTAAACCAGCAATTTAATGCTATCTTCTTCAACCTGGTCCTTATCGCCAACAAAATTGACGACATGGAAAACTCTCTGGAATTCTGCAGACTAAACACAATACATTCCAGCATCTTTCTTCTCAGAGATCTCGAGTCACTGCAAGAATCTCATAACGTAACATTCCTAACCCCGGACATAGAAGCACTTTGGCAATTGAGCAAGGTACACTGCTCGATAAAGAAATGGAACATCTTCTACTTTATCAACGTTCCACTAAAAACCCCTCCTCTTGAAACGTATTTCCTTCTGTCCTATCCTATAGAGAGGGACAATCACCTCCTGACAATTCATGTCCACCCACCTTTGATCCTAAAAAACCAAGATGAGTTATTTACAGCTACCTGCGAAGAAATCAACAGCGCTATGTACTGCCACAACAAAACCAGCATCCAAAACGACTGCATTCGTCAGATCATCACCAACATCGACCTAGTAGCATGCAAGACAGTATATACATCAAGTGCCCCCTTCATCAAATACATCCCTTTTATTGACTACTACCTAACTTTCAGAACTAAGAGAATAGTAGTGAACAAAGGCAACCGCAACAATACCAGGTTCCTCACTAATACTAGCCTCATAAAGCTGACCAAAGACGAGACCATACTAGACAGCAGAGCCATCCACATATACAAGGACTCCAAGGGTATATTAACTACTGCCCCTGTGTACACGCACACCAACCTGAACATATCATTCGAAGACTTGCATCAAATTAACCTCAGAATGGAACCACTGGAACACCTGGAAGAGATACCCAGGAGTTCAGCGACTATTTACTACTCCTTCATAACGACGATAGCCCTCCTATTATTATCATTATGTTTCTTATATGTCTACTGTGTCTGTAGAAGGAAACTGAATCCACAGCAAGGTGGAACCCAGCCACAAAACATACTTCTACAGCAAGCACCAACCTCTGCCTACCCCGGACTCTCATGCCATTTGTCGCAGGAGCTCCAAACTTAAGGAGGGAGGAGTTATGACTCATCTATGGAAAAGTACCAATGCTGAATCAGCGGAGGCTGATTTCATATAAATACAGCCACCGACCAGCGGACAGGCAGTTCTCAGCTCACCACCAGACAGTTCACATCTAATTTCATATATATAACCAATTGTGCAGTTATCATTATTATTGTTGTATTGTAATTTCTAATAAAACTCTTTTTTTAAAAAGGCTAGTCAGGGTTCCTGTAACATAACTGGGATAACGACTTTTTCTAGGAAACTAAGATAGCTAGAAAAAAAATAAAAAATACGTGTCCCCGTAGTATTTTGTTAGAAAACCAAGTTTAATTTGCAAATTTGTTTTGGTGCTTCCAGAAGCGAGATATAGGCACCAAACTTCATTTTTTACATGTTATTTACAAGTATGATGAATCAAAACCATGAACCTCTAAGAAATTTCAAAATTATATTATCATGGTTTTTTGAGTGAATAAGAAGAAAAGTACTATTTTATTATAAATTTTACTCTTCATTAATTACAGGTCTCGCTCAAACTGGCCTCCACCATTAGAGATGTATTTCTTTGGTCGTAAGGTACAATTGGCAGGAAAAAGCATGTGTATATCCATGTGGGGACCAGGTTCGAGCAAGATCTGTAATTAATGAGGAGTAAAATTTATAATAAAATAGTACTTTTTCTCTTATTTCAATCAAACAACCGTTATAATATCATTTTGAAATTTCTTATAAGAATCATGTTTTCATTCATAATTGTAAAATATCACTCACAGAAAAAAATCGTTCAAGTAAATTTTTCTTACAAAAAATAGAGGAATCTATTTATTAAATAAAAACCACACTTCCCCATTTAAAAAAATGAAGTTGGTGCCTGTATCTCGCTTCTCGAAGCACCAAAACAAATTTGCAAATTAAATTTGGATTTCTAACAAAAAACCACGGGGACAGGTATTTTTTAGTTTTTTTCTAGCTATCTTAGTTTCCGAGAAAAAGTCGTTATCCATATACTTTGGGACCTCCTGTATATTATGTAAAACAGCTGCGAATAACTCAATATTGCAAAGACTAGTAACGCGCTAGTTGAAAATGTATTAAAAATGTACTTGACATTTATCTATCATTTTTTTTATGAATAACATTATTTTATTAACTGCTTTTAATTTGCACTAAATACCTTTCTTTTCTTTTTTTACATTTCATTATTTTAAATACAATCTCTCAGCAATTTCTTATTTGTTGGTAAATAGTAACAAAGACTTACACCCAATGATAATAGAGAAGAAGCTATAATGAGCTTGAAGGCAACAACAAAACTAGGGAAAAGTGAAAAGAATGTTTGAGATGTAGCAGCTGAAGAAAGGATATCATTAAGGCACACATGTGAAATACCAGAACCAAGCATTTGACCATAATAATCATGAAATGGAATTTGTGACAACATTAGTTTGCCAAGAATTCTTATCTGAATAATAACAAATTTTTTCTGACAGATCCATTTACCATAATTCTAACTTCTCTTAGAATCTAGCTGTCAAAAATTTTGAAAGTTTATAAAAAGTGAAATGAAACACTCACACAATATTCACTTAGAGTAATTCTATAAAGTTGAAAAATGACTACCAAGTGGAAATTTTGATAAAATCTTTAATTGTACACAATATTATAAAGAATATTTAATTTTACATAAAACAATTATAGCTATTAAAAGCATCTGCCTTTAATTTCGCTCAAGAGAAGTTTCAATGTTGCAAAATTACGAACTTCCATAGAGATAACTTCCATTTGTGGTTTAATATTATAAGTAAGAGATGAGATTCCGCCTACATACTAATTTGGTTGAATAATTTGCTGTACACCAACTGTGAATCCTATAATCCATTCCTCTAAATTTATATACACACATTCAATTTATTAAATTGAATTAAATATATATTTTTTTTTTTTAGAAAATCAATTATTTTATAGAAAGTTTTTACTAACATTGAATTGTTAATCATAACATTAAACGATAATGCTAATTACGTTTTCAACATAATTTAATCGTCATCGGTAAAGAACATAATTAAAAATTACGGCGGTACAATTATTGTTAACAATTCAAATTGGTTCGCTAAACGTGCCAGTCTTCTGAATAGTGAAAAAAAAAACTCCGTCGGGTGATGACCCGAAAGTATATTAATATAGTAATTTACATAGTAGACGGAGAAATTGTTTATTCGAAATTCTCCAACCAGATAACGATCCGAAGCCCAATGCTACACAATAATTAAAAAAATGGTTTGCCCTAACATCTGTTTATATTACCGCAATCACTGGAATGAATCCAATTGAGGTGCGAATACATTTTGGATATAATTTTCTCATATTAACTTTTTATTTATACAACAAGATTTAAATAAACTTTAATAATATCCTTCAATATATTAATGATGCCAGTCTAATTGGTGTTATGAAACTGTTAAAATCGCGTACTCTAAAAATTCGTTTTTAAAAATGTTTCAATCTATTACTTCTAGCGTTCCATATTTATATGCAGAACATTAGTAGAGTGTATTTGTGAAGTTTGCACTGATAAGAAGGGGCACGCCCCTACGATTGGTCAGTGGATAAGGACTAGTATATTGGGAAGGACTAATATAGCCACCATAGATAAGTCATCTCTTGTGGCCAGGGTGAGTAGAGGCGGACAGCCATGCCTGCGGACAGCAGGGAGGCGTTTTGTCGCCATTGCTGTGGACGTTATTAGCCGATGACATCCTGACCAAATTAACCGCGGAAGGCTTTCATTGCCTTGGGTTCGCGGACGATCTGGCGATCGTGGTGAGGGGGCGGTTCGCGGTAACCGTCTCGGAGCGCACTCAGGGGGCGCTCAACATTGTGAACAAATGGTGCAGAGCGGAGGGTCTCTCCATCAATCCCCACAAAACTCAAGTGGTTCCTTTTACGAGGAAGAGGAATTTACAAGGCTTACAACAGCCAATACTCGGAGGGGTCGCGATCCCCTTTGCCATGGAGGCCAAATATTTGGGAGTCATTTTTGACCGAAGGCTGACATGGAACTCTCATATTAATGTTACCGCACATAAAGCCAAAATCGCCATGGGTAGGTGCAGGAGGCTATGCGGTAAAAGTTGGGGATTAAGCCCGAGCATGGCCCTGTGGATTTATACCTGTGTGGTGTGACCGATGGTAACCCACGGGGCGGTGGTGTGGTGGACAAAGACCTTGCAGATGGGAGGTCAGGAGCGCTCGGAAGTGTTTAAAGGCAGGCTTGCCTGAGTACGACGGGTGCTATGATGACTACCCCCACTGCGCCCTTGGAGGTCCTGTTTAACCTTCCACCATTCCACATTTACGTCCAAGACGTTGCAAGAGCAATCGTGGCACGACTACAACAGGGAAAAGCTCCCATTTATCCCAGGCATACTGGGAATTATCAAGTAAGCCCTATGGGAGGAGTTGAAGGCGGACCCGATTTTGGGTCTGCCTACGGACATAATGACTCCTAGGTACGACTTCCAAAAACCCTTCAAAGTTCTGATATTAGACAGAGGGACATGGAAGAACGGGCCGCCAATTACAGGGGAATCTGTGTGGTACACGGACGGGTCCAAGATGGAAGATGGAGTAGGAGCCGGCGTGTACGGGGCTTATCCGAGATGTAATATCTCAATGAGCCTGGGAAGACTAACCACGGTCATTCAGGCGGAACTAGTCGCGATTACTATCTGCGCCGCCGAAATAAGAAGACGGGGAGTGTATAACTCCAGAGTCGTCATTTATTCAGATAGCCAGGCTGCTCTGCGGGCAATTGACTCGTGGGAGATCAGCTCAAGGCTGGTGTGGGATTGCCAAGGTGCACTCAGAGAAATTAGTAGTCATAATAAGGTCTTCCTGGTTTGGGTACCTGGGCACTCGGGTTATAGAGGCAATGAGGCGGAGGACCGCCTGGCCCGGGAGGGTTCAATCAGAGCACTTATCGGGCCGGAGCCGTTCTGTGGTGTCTCAAGATGCCTCAGGAGTGCAGCCATCAAGACATCAAGGGAATGGTGGGTCAAAACTTCAGGTCAGAGGCAGGCGAAAACGTTTATTCATAGCCACTCGCCCAAGCTAACTGCGGAATTACTCCAATTAGGCCGGGTTGCCATAAGGATAGCAGTTGGCGTTCTCACTGGCCATTGTAGACTAAATAAGCACATGCATCGCATGGGCCTGGCAACGGATAGCCTGTGTAGGTTTTGTCAGGAAGAAGAGGAGACGGCACTGCATGTGGTATGTCAGTGCGAGGGGCTGGTCTGGCTAAGGTACCGCCTCTTTGGTAAAGAGAAGCTGGTGCCAACAAGTCTCAGCCAGGGCCCTCTCTCGGACTATTAAGTCTCTTAAGGCAAGCAGGACTCGAGAGGGTCTCTGATGGCAGGTGCTCTGATTGACCACCTGGGAGCTCCCCCAATTCCACAGTCCGGTTAAGGACAGGATCGGGGAAGGGTCTCCAACTAGAGGGATGCCACGCTAGATCCTTGGGGTGTCGCAGTGGCCTAGGCTGAAGAGCCAATTCCCCCGTTAGAATCTAATCTAATCAATTTGTGAAGTTTCAGAAAAATTTATCGAGTAAATTTCATACAATTTTTAAAAAAAGTTGTCGTTGGAATTGAAATGTTATTGGTGTGATGTGTTGTAGTTTAGTGTAGTGGTAGCTTGTAGTGGCGTAAGCGGTTTAGTAAAGGGGCTTGTGTTTGTAAGTTTTAAGAGAGAGAAGTATAAGAATAATTAAGAAAACACTGGTAGATTAAATTAAATATAAAGATATTTAAATGCTATTCAATAACACAGCAATGTGGTTATTAATTTACTGAAATTAGTTGGAATAAGTTCTTATGTTTTATTTTAACTTATATCTGGCATTGATTCCTGAAGTGTTCTGCATCGGTGTCTAAAACAGACTGTCTTGAAGGAATGTCTTCTAATTGTTCGTTCAAATCTTCCCCTGTGAGAAGACGGGGTAGACAATACTAGCAAGGTGCATGAATTCTTCCTGTAACTGTACTTCTTCTACCTGGGTTACCCTTTTGCCAACAAGCTCGCATTTTTCTCATAATTTTCTTCAATTAAAATAATTTCTTGTTAATCACGTGTAATTCCTTGTATCCATCACAGAATAAAAGAACACACTAATTAATAGCTTAGGCAATAGAGTGAAATCTATTGAAACTAAAATCAATTACATTGATTGTGATCTTAGAAAAAGTTATATAATTATTTCTAGGATCCCAGAAGAATTAGGAACTTGAAAAATTTGTATGTAAACATCTACGCGTTAAGTTGAAATAAATATTGATTTGTAATAGAAATTGATTTGAGAAGTTTTAGATAACAAGATGGGAAATACAAAGCTGTCCTGTACATAAGAAGTATCTGTTTGAAATTAATGATCATGCAGAATAACTTTAAGTTAAAGAGTAAGAAACATATATGGTTGGGTCCGCAATCTATGATTTTATCCGTCATTCCATGCTTCATTTTGTCGGTTCTGACCGGATTTTCATCCATCAGAACGGACAAAATAAATATGGCGGATAAACATCATAGAGAAATATATACATATACAGGGTGACCAGAGTTATATGCTCCACCCACTTTTTTTTTAAACGGCAGGAAATTTCGAAAAAATAGAAAACACGTATTTAATCATTTTTAGTCTAGTTTATTTTCAGTGATTGATCCATTTTTTTATACCCCAATATCCCGAGATACAGCATCCAACTTTTTTTTTTCAAATGGAACATTATATTTTTTTTGCATATTTTTATAGTACTTGAGCCTCTAAAAAAAAAAAAAAAAAATTTAAAATCGGTTAGGTTTTTCAAAAGTTATGCTAATTTAAAATATGAAAAACAAATTTCAGTTTAATGTCAAAATTACCTTATTTTTTTTTAAAGAAGCTGTTCAACTGATTAAGGTTACTGTACACTTTATTTTTTAGATATCCCCACAAAAAATAGTCCATTGGGTTTAAGTCCGGAGATCGAGGTGGCCATTGGATCGGACCATGAGTTCCTAACCACTTTTCGTGGAAATTTCTGTCCAGGTAACGTCGAACAACTCTCGCATTATGTGCCGGGCAACCTCTTGTTGAAAATACATATCTAGCCGACGTTTTAGAGGGACATCTTCAAGCAGAACTGGCAAAATGTCTCTTAAAAAAGTTAGATACCTTTCACCAGTTAAGTTCCCTCTGTAGAAGTATGGGCCGATTAGTTGGTTTCCTAAAACTCCACACCAAACGTTTGTAGAAAAAACAACCTGATGGCGTGTGGCGAAGGTAACTTGTGGATTTTCTTCTGCCCATACTGTAAAGTTCCAACGATTAAGAAGGCCATTGTTGGTAAACTTTGATTCATCAGTCCATAAAATTGTGCATTTTTTGTCCATTTTTTGTGGGGATATCTAAAAAATAAAGTGTACAGTAACCTTAATCCCGTGGCATCAGTCGAAGATCTGGAACGTCGAATATCTAGCCTGCCTAGATGTTGACTTTGCCACCTAAGTGCTGCTACAAACAGAGCGTGGGAGGCCAGAGCTTTGGCTTGCCTATCCGTTGATGGTGCCCAGTTTGAAGAGCTCCTTTAAAGAAAAAATAAGGTAATTTTGACATTAAACTGAAATTTGTTTTTCATATTTTAAATTACCATAACTTTTGAAAAACCTAACCGATTTTAAATTTTTTTTTTTTTTTAGAGGCTCAAGTACTATAAAAATATGCAAAAAAAAATATAATGTTCCATTTGAAAAAAAAAGTTGGATGCTGTATCTCGGGATATTGGGGTTTAAAAAAATGGATCAATCACTGAAAATAAACTAGACTAAAAATGATTAAATACGTGTTTTCTATTTTTTCGAAATTTCCCGCCGTTTAAAAAAAAGTGGGTGGAGCATATAACTCTGGTCACCCTATATATTACTCAAGAATTCACCAAAAATATAATTACTATAAAAAAACCGTCTAAAGCCACAACTTTTTTTAGCTCAACAACAAGTAAATAGGCAGTTCTCAAATAATATTTTGTTAACAAATTTTTCAATAAAAAATATATTTGAGAAAATTGCTGTAAGCGTTTTTTTTTAATATATACTATAAAAAAATACTTTGCAATACCGAAACGCTCAATAAAAATATTTAACATATTTATAGTATATATCCAAGTGCATTAAAAATCTAAGGAGGTAAGTTTAGATCCATATTGCTTCATCAATAATCTAATATCGTAAATTGATCCCTTTATTGTACACGTAAAACACATAAACTAGCCTATATTGGCCTATCATATAACTGCATAAAATCCACTTTAAGATATAACTAGAGACTCTACCGTTCAACAAGTTACCGTCATAAATTTCAACTTTCTTCTTTTGACAGTTTTATTAAATTTTGTGTTCTAACATTATTCTTATAACCATTATTACAATCAATAATTTAGGCAATGATCAGCTGCAGTGAATAGCTGCAATTTGTATGCAAACTTTGTGCAGGGTATTAATTTCTTATCCTTAATGATTATGTAAATACAATAATTTGGGATTTTGAGTTCATTCAGATTAGAATAATATCTTGATTTTTCTTTCAAATTCGGAGTACATAGAAAATCATACATAAAAGTAAATCCCAGTAGATATATAGAATTTTTGTTTAAAAAAGTATCAAATTTAGTGAATATCACATGTTTTTTTTAAATTTACGTTACTTCAACGTAGCTATTTGCTCGGGGATATCGCCTGAACATAGCTTCTGACCTTTTATTCCTTCTTATGTGGAAGCATGAAGCTGTTCTTGTCTCTAGTTTTATATCTTACATGATAAGTCTTTGATAAGATTGATAAGTCAGAACTTTATTTCTGTTCGGATGTCTGCAATGTAGAGAAATGCTAGAGATTTTTTTTCTTTAAGTTGTGACGTTACGTCATTGTAGTAAGTAAATATTATGTAGTTAAGTGGCTATGTACAGTAAGTGGGGACAAGTGAACCAGTGAAGTGCTCCTATCTGTGATGAAGAAACGCATTTGAGTGAAGGGAAGAGAGAAAGGCGCGAAGGTTGAGGGAGTGGAGAGAGGAGTAGTCAGTCTAGTCCTAGAGAGCGCCCTTATTTATTAGATTGCGAGATTAGCGCGAGAGGTCGCTAAAATGAAACAAAAGACAAAGAGCCGAAAATAAGAGAACCGCCCACTAATATTTCGTCCAGCCAACCGAAGAGGCTCGCCGCTCCACGCAAATCGCCCTGCGAGGAGAAAAGATACTCTGTATTGTCCGTCCAAGGGGTCTCCTGCCTCTTCTGTTATTCCGTCTGTCTACAGTGCGTCAAACGCACTAAATAAACTATTAACTCACTGTCTTGTAAATAAAAATTAACATTAATTAGCCTTATGACTATTAATGTAAACCTAGTTGTAAGCGCTATGTGTCTGTGGCCTTAAGTTATATTTTGTGTTTCCATCAAAATAGGAGGGCCAGAAAAATAGCTTAGTTTCATATCAGAATTTTCTCCTCACCTAATTGCCCGTACCTTTTCCTGCGTTAAGTAAATAAATACTTAAGTTATAAAGTTATATGGAACCATTATTTCGTGGAACAATGAAAGTGAAAGCTAAACTTTTCCAATGTTGGCTGTATCATTGTTTAAATAATCCTTTTCCTTTTCATTTAGTTCAGATGGAGAGTCTGTGGCCTTAATACTGTGGTTGGGCCCAGTACTAGTACACTGACACGACATCCTGGTGTGAGACAGAAGATAAAGTAGTAGCTCTTTTGTGTATTATTATTTTAACCCTCAGCCACAGGAATTACAGCTAGTTGATTTTAAATACACCTGAGTGTTTCATTATGATGATGAATATATACTTGAGTGTCCGGGTTGAGACAGAGTCAGTGGTTTGCCGACATTTCGCCAGTATTGCAATGAGCGTCTTCTGAATCGTTTCACCTTCAAGTTGCTAATGAAGCAATGAACCTTAGTAGAAAGATATGGGGCCCATTCTCCGCCATCTTGGTTTTAGGTGATAGCTTAATTTTTCCTTTCCTTGCCCATGGTTGGCTGGCAGGTTAGTGTTTATTATGGTTAGTCTCCCACCCCACTTACCTCCTGCCAAAGTTGTAATCTTGTTCTGTTCCAGAAAAACCATTTAACGATTTTTCTCATGCTTTTTCTCTGAGCAGGAGCAGCCACATTCTGCTTAGACGGAGTCCAACGTCTTTATTTACACAGTTTACCCCTTTCTCAATTTCCGCTGCCTCACTTGTGACATGTTTTGTAATAATTGTTTACTTGTTTACTTAAGCAATGACTTAGGGTATCTTCAAAATTTATGACATGTTCAGTTGTGAGGGTTGCGACATACACAGTAAATATGCTCTTCAAGAACTAAGCTACTACCTACAGCCAAGATGGCGGAGAAAGGGGCCTCGCTTCTTTTCCACTAAGGTTCATTGTTACATTAGTTTTCAAGGTGAAACGACCCTGAAGAAGCTCATTGCAATATGGGCGAAGCGTTGGTTTCTAGCAAACTACTGTCGCGGACTCAACCCGGAAACTGAAGTGTTTTTCATAACAGTGGCCTCGGACACCTAAAAGATCTAAAATATACTTATTATGATTTAAATAATTAATTTCATACTAATTTTCTGATAAGAAAGATTAACAATGAAAAGGTCACAAGATGCAAGGTCAGTGGTGAAGAAAGAAAGATATGTGGCGTCAAGGAATTGTGTTTAGTAACGGGAAAGCAGGGTGTTTTCCTGTTTTATTTTAATTTTAAAGGTATCGAATGATTAAAATCGGAAGTCCGTGAAAAATTCCATGAATAAAGAAATTATACCCTGTGTTCAAATGCATTTCAATATATTGTTCCACTCGGAAAAAGAGGACTTCTAGGGAGGTTCTGCATAGCTAAAGATATTTGCATTCACTACACCACTTCCCTGAACTAAATCAGTACTGTTCCTGGAGTGGCCTAAGTATCAACATGAGTTGACACCCGGGTGTACTGACATAGTCTTACAAAATCATGCTCTCAATCTATTTTTTCACATTATCCAGCAGAAATTACAGATAACTAGAATATTTTTGCGTCAATGAAAGGATCATATTCTCTTCTTGTTTCGCAATCCCTGGCCTCTACTTACTGTGGCCGTCAAACAGATTTACAGTCTGATATATATATATACACTTATCCTCAAACGATTATTTTCAATCATTTAGAATCTATAGTTTCGAAGCGAATACTATATCTTAACTTCCTGGAAAAGAATTACATAAAATTAAGCGCAAAGAAGTCGACATTTCTTATAATTAACGTGATGCTTTCCAGCTAAGTTTTTTATTATCTATTCCTACAGTTGACCTTATTCGATACTTGGGAATATATATCGACAGTCAACATCGGAAACTGATGTAACGTTAGAAATCTCTCTTCAAACTATTCTAGAAAAAACTAACTTATCGCTTACCATTCAATTCTGAAGCTACATTTACTTATGCACTGAAATTAATGGCTCTCCAAGCGTTCCGAGTCCATGGCATCAAAACTTCCCAATCGAAAATCCTGAGACGAATCCCAAATATTGCCTTTGTTGGCCAATGCAACCGTCCATATCAACCTAAATATTCCTTATCTGAATGAGCTGGAACTATTTCAGTTCACAAATCCATTCCCACTTTCCTAAATCCCCGACCTAACAACTTTCTTCTCGCTAGATTCGCGTTGTACAGAGATTTACTCTAAGTGAAAGTGGCAAAATATGGAAAAATATTTTTTTTACATAAAATCAAAAAGAAATCTTTTTTTATTAGGTTAGGTAGACTAATTATGGATCCAGTTGTGACATTTATAAAGTGGGAATTTTTTGTTTAAACCTATTGTCAACACTGACAACATTAAAAGTTCTTCAAAGAAACTTTATACTGAAATAATTTGCAAAGATCAAACTATTGAAGATGGCGGATGGGGGTTTTATTTTATTAACAACTCCCGTTAACAAGACATCAAACTGGAGGAAATTACCAACTTGAAACGGAATTTATGGTTAGTGTTTATTACAAAACCGAACAACGACTGTGAGATTATTACTTTAATACTAAAACAAACTTCTGTTTATGTTGTTCCATTTACATATATCACAACATGTAAATCCATGTGTGTTTAATATCCTTTGAATTGATCTCTAATTACCTACCTATTCTAACTTTATTTACCAGTTGATCCTTGTTCTTGCCAAATTAACTTGAAGATTGACAGAAGCAATTTAGAAAGGAATTTGTTGCTAATGTTAAGACTTGGAAATTCTTGAATTAAACATTTGTGTTGTAAATAAAAAAAAAAAAAAACCTGCAGGTAAGAAAGCTGAATATCATTTAAGGTGAACCAAATGTGTATACTATTCAAGTATTCATTAAACTGATAGAATAAATAAATTGTTCTTAACATGTATTCTAAGTTATTCTTTTTTATATTAAGTTCTGGAAAGTTTATCTATAAGTTTTGAAAACTTATTCCATATATCAAATAAATACATTTTAAAGAAGTACCATGACATGAATAGAAACAAGCTGTAATTTTATAACATTCAATTTAACGACTAAATAACTTTTAACATCAATAATAAATCCTATTGATAAAAGGTTTCACTTAGTAAAAAAAAAATCTGGTGTGAAACACTCACACAACTGTCTCTCACTCCAGTTCATAGTTTGTGTACCAAATTTAATGAAATTCGTCGAAAACTGAAAAAACTGTCCAGTAAAAGCGCACTCCGGTTTACTAATTTTCTTGAAACTAGGAATTTTGGCCATATATTTATTTCTAATTAATTTTGTTTGGATGATAGAATTGTATAATCAACTATGATAGCACTTTAGAGAAAAACATAACCCCTTCCCTCCTCCAAAATTATCCTTAAATGAATTTTCCTAGAGAAATGTTTTAAATAAAAGTTGTAGATCTTTGTATGTTTAGTTTATATGCGAAATTTCAAAAAAATCGTCGAAGCCAGTTTTGAGAAAATCGCGAAAAAGTAAAAAAAAAAAAAAAAAAATCATTTAGTAAAGTCGTAATGTAAACGTATTCTTCCGGTTATCCGATTTTTTTGAAACTCAGAATTTCAACAACATATTCAATTCTAATTACCATTATTTAGATGATAGAATTGTTTAATAAAATGAAATAGCACTATAGATGAAAACCTAACCCCACCCCACCACAATAACCGCCCTTAAATGAATTTTCCCAGAGAAACATTTCAAATAAAAGTTGTAGATCTTTGTATATGTAGTTGACATAACAAGTTTGAAGAAAATCGTTGGAGCCATTTTTGTGAAAAACGCAAAAAAAAAATAAAAAAAACAACAAGTAAAGTGATACTTTCGGTTGAGGAATTTTGACAGATAATGTACTGTCAGATGCTATGGTTATACCTAAACGGAATATCAAGTTTCAAATTTCTACGGTTTTTCATTTTTGAGTTATACTGTTCACACACACAGACCATTTGCTGAAAACCACTTTTTTGGCTCAGGGGACCTCAAAACGGATATTTCCGGTGAAAACTCGATATCGAAAATTAGACACGATTACAATACTTCCTCTTACTAGGAGTAAGAGAAAGTAAAAAATTTGTTGTGAAACACTCACACAACTTTCTCTCACTCCTTTTGATACAATTTTATATAAACTGGCAAAAATTTCTTTAAACTCAAATTTTACAAATGGCGGATGGCGGATAATTCCAAACTATTAGTCTTGGCAGGTAGAGAAGTGATGATTATATTATGGCCCAGTAGAGCGCTCTACAAACACTGAACTAACTATATAAAAAATATGAAATTAACGCCACAAATTCCGACATACTAGGTCATACGTTATCTGTGAAGTTAGGATACCAAGTTTAAATGAAATCGCTATAGTCGTTTTCGAGCAAATTCCAAAAAAACTTTTCTTTTTTCTTCCATCATGACTTCGGCTAATCATTCAGTCATTCTGTGTTGCGCGGTCAAGTATAAAATTTTAGACCGTACTAGCGTTTGATATTGTTAGTTTATTTGGATATCCGAGGAATACGTGGAAACAATCTCGGACGCGAACAACTTCATCCTCAAATTCCAAAAAGCTTATTCTATAAAATAGCAGTACTGGATAACCAACTTTCTTCAAATTTGGTGTCATATGTTGGCCAATTTGGCTATAAATGGATTCAATGTGGTAAAATCATATATATTACTGAAATATGCCTTAGAAGAAAGCATAACGCTACTTTTACCCCCAAGAACCCCCCAAAAAATCAATTTTCCTGGGAAAAAGTTTCAAATAAAAGCGAGAGGTATTTGTATGTGTAGACAGTATTAGACCGTTCGCTAAAAAACATTTTTTTTCGTATTCAGAGGAATCCAAAAAACAGTATTTCCGGTGGAAACTCAATTTCAAAAATCTTGCCCGGCAATATGGGAAAACATGATTATGAGGAAGTTATATAATTTTCTTCTAGTTCAATAAGAAATATTCAAATAATAAAAATGTAGACGTCTATATAATAATGGCATTCGTGAGGCGCAGTATGTTCCCAAATATGGAAATTAAAGGACTAATGGAAGATTGAGAAGAGTTACTGAAGTAGGAGAGTGAAGGATGCACAAGGATTGGATGCGAAGAAGAAGGATGGAGGAAATTAACTGATGAGTCCAATAGGTTTTTAGGCCCGAAGAATGAATGAGTGCCCATTACAAATGTTTCAAGCGTAGTATAAAAGGAAAGTTCATAAAAAATTACTAAGAATATAATCAAAGTCAAACATAAACTATATTTTAAAAAGGTAATAAATACTTTTTTTCACCTCACCTCATAATAATCATAATAGTAATAAGTAATATTTACTCCAAAATATTAGAAAAAAGAATTAGAAGAACTGTCGAAGGAAAGCTCGAGGAAGTGCAGTATGGTTTTCGTATTAATCGGAATACTCAAGATCTCATATTTACGATGAGACAAGTATTCGAAGAAGATAATAGAAAAAGGGAAAGAGTTGTCAGTCTGCTACGTGGATCTTATACAAGCTTTCGACAGAGTGGGAAAAGGAGATATCTTTGAGGCGATGAGAGCAAAAGAAATAGATAGAGGACATATATTAGCGGTGGAAAGTCTCTATAAGAAAACTAGAAATGTGGTAAGATTTGCCAACAATACCTCAGAAGAATTCGTGACTACTGCAGGAATCTGTCAAGGCTGTAATCTCAGCCTTTTATTATTTATTTTGGTGTTACACACAGCCATACACAAAGCAAAGGACGGTATGAAAAAATTCCACCTAGGATATGTTAGCTTGAGACCGACAGGCCTATCTATACTAGCATTCGCCGATTATTTGGTTATATTCGCAAAAAATGACAGAGATCTTCAGTTTAATATTAAGAAGCTACAAGAGGAATTACTGAAGATTAACATGAGAATCAACCCGGCGAAAACCGAATGAGAGCAGGGAAGAAACCTCACAGGATAATGAGAACAATAAGAATAAATAATGAAAGAATAGAGCAAGTAGACAGCTTTAGATACCTGGGAGCGCACCTAAATGAACATGGCTACATTGATACGGAGGTAACCGAGAGAATAGGAGCAGCGGGCAGGTTGTTTAATGCGATAAAAAGAGGTTTCCTGAATAGGCGAGAGGTGGAAAAGAAAACAAAAATAGCAGTGTATAAATCAACTTTCCTCCCAATCCTAACATATTCCTCGGAATCATGGACCCTGACTAAAAAGCACAAATAATGATTCAGGCGTCAGAAATGAGATTCCTCAGGAAAGTTGAAGGCAAAACCAAAAGAGACCGAAGTCCTTAACACTACAATTAGGTCGAACCCCGAGTTTATCGAACAGAATAGGCTATGCTGGCTAGGGCATCTTCTTCGTATGAAGCCCAACCGGATTGCCCTTGACACATATAAAACTAAAGTGGATGGCAAGCGAGGGCGACGTCGGCCTAGATTAAAGTGGGAGGACAAGGTGAAGGATGCCTTCCAAAAAAGAGGGTTAGATTGGAGAAAAAGATATGAGCTAGTCCATGACCGGCAAAGCTGGAAGAGGCTATGTTAAACTTCCTCCTCACACTGCTTAGGCGGTAGAAGAGGAGTGATTATGATGATGATGATGATGAGAAATAAGTAATATTGATATTAATATGTCTTACACTGCCCTCACTAACCACAGTGTTGCCCTGCTCCTTCTATAAAAATATCGTACATACCCTACCACTCTTCGTTATACTATACTAGTAAAATGTTAAATTCTTTCATATTATATCAAATCAATATTATTAGCCTGACTGTACATGCAGCCAAATTAAATAGTAATTTGACACGTTTTGCAAAGTGCTTATGTTCAATATGCATAATGCACGCTTAGAAGGATTAAGAAAAAGAAATAATAAAAAAACATTAGAATACTAAAACTTACATTTATGCATACATCATTTATAATACCCCTATATAACTGTGGCTCTATAGCGCTCAGGGTTTATTCTCTCCCAACAACATAATACAAAATAGCAACAGTAACGTATAAAGTTATAGAGCTTTCGCTAACATTATTTACCTAATAATATATTCATGACTATTTATTTTATATTTACCTTAACAGAAGAGCTATTTCTTTCTTTATTTTAATGTCTCTATTTATTGTTCAAACATTAAAATTAATTAATTATAAAAATTGAATAGAATTTAATGTAAATGTTGAATATTGAAATCGAAATATTAATATTCGCTGTATTTAATTATTATTTAATAATAATATATTTTATATTTAGTAATATATTTAGTAATATATTTTATACCAGGCTATCACTTTAGTATTTAAATTAAAACATAATAATCTAGGAATATTCTCTTTGGATTTACAGGAGAAATAATAATTTAAAGTATATACGTAATAAAAACTTCATGGATTAGGAACACTTTCATTTCCCCTCAAAATGGAAGTCTCCTTTATATAATAATATACATTGACTTTGAGAAACGTTTAAACAAAAGAGAAATTTAGTTGAGAAGATTTTAGAAAATTTACATTTTGTATTTTGAATAAACACTGTTCCAAGGTAGTAAACATTTTATTAACTGTGCTCTTGATTCCGTTATTCCCTTCTAGTTTTATTTTAAATTTCTAGACATCTTTCTATCAACGGATGAATAGAGTATGATGATATTAAACATCAAATCGGCTTTACATACTAATAAAATATGTGTAAATGAAAAGTGATTGATGCAGAACTGAAGTGTAAAAGTTGACAGAAGCTGAAAGAAATAATGGATGGCATTGAAAGCACGTCTTAACAAAAATCATGGTGCCCCAGAAGCACTGCTTTGAAATTTATAAATTACAATTATGGAGTGTTGATAGCAATGATACCAGGGCATTAGTTTTGCTGGTGAAGCTGAACTATGAAGCATACAAAACTCATTGCTTCCACTTTTCAAGTAATTAAATATAAATACACCGAGCGAAGAGTAATGATGCTGGTGACGAACGTAAATTGGTTGATGTGAATCATTTGAAGAGGATGTGGCTTTTTGGATCGCTTGCTTGTTATAATTGTAGACAGCTAGTATGACTAGCCTGTAAAAGGAATTTGGTAGAGAGCGAACTGAATGGGAGTTGATTGCTTGTTATGAGCAGTTTCTTGAATAACTCTTTGAGTTCCATTTGGAAAAGCTCTTTAATGGTTGGCCAATCTTCAAGGTTGATCATGAGACTTTCTAAAACCCTCAGATTACCGGTATTTTATCCAATTTTTCCTAGCTTTTGGTGGAAGCCAAAAAACTGCTTCTAAGTGGAAGTTATGCTCTCAGATTTGTGAACCATTCGTCCGTAAGGGCCGTGGCGTGACAAAGGAGGTTAAATATTCGTTGGATGTTGGTCGAATCGCGATGCTCGATACAGGTCACAGCGCTTGACAGCCTTTGTGAAGAACTTCCCCAAACAGAGCACTGCCTATTATTCCATTTACATAATATAAGGCTAAAAAACGTAGAGACTAATATTCTGCAAACCATCGCGAAACGAGGAAATTTCAGAGAGAAAATTCCATTTTGGAAAGATTGGCAAGTTTGCACTTATGTAGAGAAAACGGGAACATCCCTGAATTAATTGGAATGAGAATATTACGGAGATCTTAGTTATCAGAGGACATAACGTTGGAGACTAATACCACTTGGAAAGCTGATAGAAAAAGTTTTTGGAAAATGCATTAAAAGTAAAAGTAAAGTAATGCCTATTTTTCAGGCGGGCTTAGCCTCCGGGTGCCAAATTAGGTGTCGTGGACGGGGGCGGAAGCACCTACTTTACTATTAACATTTTGTAAACAAATATAAAATTTAGCAGTTTTACGCTGGACTCGAACTGGGGTTTACCCACTTACAAGTCCATGCTCATAACCACTCTTCCAACTCCCGCCCCTGGAAAATGCATTATTACTGGGTTAATTTATCGTAATTAAGATTAAAATGAAATCATTATCTACACACATTATGGAGACGTTACTTACAATCTTTTCGTTTTTCCAAATCGGTCCAATCCGTTTCGCCTTTCACTTTATTGTCAAAGTTATTAATTAAAAAACAGACATTTTTTTTTCTTGAATTGATACTATTACCATCATTTAAAGCCAAAGACATAAAATACACAAATTTTGAACATATTTGTGTGACGACACTGCTGCACATAGTATAAAGAGCGAAGATCATGGTGAAATAGAGGATGCACGCAGGGTTTACAGAATATATATTGTAAGCGGAGTATTGTTAGCTAAATTCTCCAAATGTGAGCGACAAACTAATTACGTTAAAGGCCGAACTGTGGCATACACAACCAGAATATAATATGTTACCTTTAGTTGTACATTCACTCGCACCGTGTGTGTGTGTGTGTGTGTGTGTGTGTGTGTGTGTTTGTGCTATATCAGCCAACCGCTTTATAACTAAAACTAGCTATTTGTTATCTCATGGCAACAGCTACATTTGAATTATCTAAATATAATTCCAACGATATATTTACGATACTATTAGAATTTATATCCATTATATAATTGATTTAAATTGATTTTATTTAGTGCACCTTCTTTTATTAAATAAATAACACAATATATACAAAAATAATAAAAAAGGTTTCTTTGGAACAAGTTACACAAAAAGAGGGGGGGGGGATCTAATTCATTTATAATCTAATTGTCGATAAAGCGATTATGGAAGAAAATATTCTCCAATTATTGATGGATAGTTTTTATTGTTTCCTTTTACAATTATGACTAAGCTCTAGAATGAACTAGACATGTAATTAAAACAGACTGCCTACATCAAATCCCCAATAACTTTTGAAAATCTGTTTCAGATTTTCTCGTAAAATATGTCTCTGTGGTTAGCATTCTAAAGTTTAAAGAAACATCTGTGGAACCGTTTCCTAAGAAAATTCCAAAATTATGAAACCTATACTATGTAGTCTCGATTAAGGATAACCAATTTTTTTATTTGCAATGCTTTTAATGCAGCTTAATTGTACAACCATGTGTATTGTACTGAAATGGTAAACTGAGAAAGCTTAACGTTACTGCTACCTCAGAATCCCCCGAAGAAAACAATTTTCCTGGAGAAATGTTTTAAATAAAAGCGATAGGTTATTATGTGTGTTGATATAATCAGAAGTTAAAGAAAATCGTTAGAATCATTTTGGAGAAAATTGTGAAAAACTGAAGAAAAAAAAACTCATAGAGTAAAGTGGCCTTACTGTCAGATACGGTGGTAGTACCTAAATGAAATTTCCAGTTTGGACTTCTTGAGATTTTTCATTTTTCGAAATATTTTTTTTACTTTCCTCACAAAATTCGTTAAAAACAATTTTTCTTTTCTGTATTAACGAGACTGTCTTCAAAACATGTATTTCTAGTGGGAAATTCAATTTCGTAAATTTGTCATTTCCTCTTAAATGTGGAAAAGAATTCATTTCTTTTGTCATCATGAGGGCATACCAATTTTTTTTTTTCTTTAGGACTGACACAATAGCGTGCTGTTGTATTTCACCAAAGAAATCTGTTTTTCAAATTATTTATTTAAAGAGAATACTTTCTAATTTTGTATTATTTATTACTTGGATAGTTTTAAGCACATTTATTCTATTTATATCATGAGGCTACGGACCGGCTGGCTAGGAAGCATCGTCCTTATCTTTTTGTGAACCTGAGCCAGCCCTCGCCGTCAGTAAGCGGTTCTGCGATAGTAAAGATTAGACACTCGGAGACGAGAGTTTTGGAGAAACATTGGGAGGACACGTAGGGGTGCCTCTAGGCTAAAAGATTTATCAAAGGCGAGATGGCGGGTAAAACAAAAAATGAATAATAATATAAAACAAATGAAAACGAGACTTACCCTTTGATGACGGTGAGTGATGAATTGAAGAAGGGTTGATGAGTCGAATGGCGGACTGAGAAAGGAAGAGGTGGCATATCTGTGTGTGTGTGTGTGTGTGTGTGTGTGTGTCTGTGGGGTGTGCGTGTGGGCGTGGGTGCAGGAGTGGCGAAAGAAAGGAACTCAAGTGTGCGGAAGGGAAATTGGAATGCTCCTTTAGAAGCGGATGATGACCAGAAATAATAGAAGTAAACACAAAAATGAAACACATTCTTGGTTATTGGTTATCCCACTTGTGAAATTGTTAAAAAATTTAGTTTTTTAAGTTTTTATAATTTTAACCATACAGATTAAATTTAAAGAAAAGTCAAGAAAAAAACACGCCGAGTTACTTTTTTAACAATACTTTATTGTATTTTCACAAGTTACATGTTTATGCCAAACACACAGTATGAATCTGAAATTGATTACATAAATACAAACAATATAATTAATGTAGTAGGTAACTGGTTCGACTGTCTCCATAAATGTTAGGCCCACATTCAGGGAAGATTCATCATGAATTTTGTCAAATAATCTCCTACAAAGTTGTTCTTAAATTTGAGATCACTTTTTTTCATTATTCTATTTAAAACAGATTTGTTTTACTCTTTACTTATTAATAAGAAGATCTTTTAACTTCATTTCGACATTTACATATTAACTTTGAGTTTTCAATCTCAACTTACTCAGTGATATCAACTAATTCAATCAAATAGTTAAAGTTAATGTCACTATTTACACTTATTAGAATGAGCAATGAAATAATTCAGAACCATCGCAAAGCATTAGATAGTCAGTTTTGTTATGAGGACTCTATTTTATCTAAATATCACGCTTAAACGAAGACAAAAACAAGCGCATTCTTTCAGTAAGTACAGTGTTATATATATGCTATTTCGGCCAACATGGCTGACTTCAAATCCTTGTTTCCCACCTAAATCCTGTTTATTCAGGTAGATTTACCATTTACTTAATAATCTGCACAAGAATTTTTTTTTTTTTAAGGCGCGTCAATATCTATGGTCATCTGGGCGGCCCGAGCCTTCTCAGTGCACTGCCGGCCTCCGGACAGTGTTCTCTCTTTACAGACAACATTCTCCATCACCGGACAGTGAGCTGGTTGGTGGGCAAATGGGAGATTAAAAATTTGTAATTATATGGGGAAAATTAAATATATAAATTAAATTTAAAAATGGGTAACAAATATTATTTATTATCACTTTCAATAAGCGAAAGGAATGGCGCTTACCTTGAAACGCAGAATTCTTGGTTGCCAGTGTTAGAAGACCCATGTGTCCTTAGCCCATATATGGGAAAAGGGGAGAGGAAAAATAGGAATAAGGAAATAATTCTTATGTACCGCCAACTCTTGATTTTTCACCAAAACACTGCTATTTGGTTGATGATCGTAGATTATAATTACATAGGCTCCCAGAAGCTGCACTGCAGGAAACTCAACCGAAGATAACAACCATGAGATTTCACGATAAGTCCACGCAGGCCGAGAGAGCCAGAACCACTTAATCTACAAGACAACAGCGTAGAGACAGTACCCAGGATAACCAGAAGCGACAAACTTGGTTTTTACATGGCGACTGGCTAGTGAGGCCATTGGGACATAGGTTATCCCCCTCTCTACACTTAGGACACAGCCTAATAGATTAGTAAATTATTATCAAGCCAATACAATATCAGTACGCTGTTGGCGGCATTATAAATTTCAATTTATATTAAATACCAAACAAATACTGTAATTTTTCCTTTATTTAATAAATAAAAGTCTAAACATTTCTAAAATAGATAAAGAAAAAAGGCTGTGTTTTAAAGAAGGGATCCTTATTATTGTTTGCGTGTTGATTTAGTTGGTTGAAAGAGGCTGATTAAGAACTTTGAGCTTTGTTTCGAGGCTATGCGTTCTTGTATTGGGTTAAATATTGTAAGTTTATTAAGTTTCTTTGGTGAGTATTTTTTAATGCTGAAGAGACGAATTGGTTGGTTCTTTCAATTGGGAGATACTTAGTTATTAGTCCATTCGTGTAGCAAGAAAGAACACATTTAACAGTATTGTACTTATTAAATTTACATATTTTGGAAGATACTCTAAAATTCCGAATCCATCAGCATGTAAATCATATTCTGGTTATATACATAGAGGAAGCATAGCGATGCTTCTTCTACTCCCAAAAGAGAAAGAATATTGAGAAATTCTCAATATAAGCAGACATTTTGGAAAAAGTAATAGAACATAAGTTATTAGAAATATTGTTTTATTTTTATTATAGGCTGATTTTTTTCAAGATAAGTTCTCTAGATCCCAGTTTTCTTTACTAACTGTAACATATTTTGTGTTGGACCACCCACTGCTTTATTCCGTGTACCACTAAACAAAGTTTGTCAAACAGGGTTTAGTTTGTATGGGAAGTCAAGGTACACCTGTGGACCCCCCCTCCCCACACACAGCTACGTCTCCCAATAAAAATCTCATTTGGCATATCACGACCCTTTCGAAAATTATTGTGTCAAAGTTTCAGTTGTCAAGTTTTGGTGTAAATACTGGTACAAAATGGAATAATAGATAATTTTCTGAAATATCTTAATCACCATTTGAAACAAATGAAATGCAAAAAGAGGTAAATATTAATGAGAAACTTACAGACAGGAAAAAGTTTTGTTTATTTAGAATGCGCTAATATTATGCATCATATTAGTATTATGCAAATAAAGAAACAAACAAATAATTTGCATAATAATCAATATCCATTATTTCAAGAAAAATCATATTTCCTATGTTTATGAGGAATTATTAATATTATTGCATATTCAGCATTAATATTAATATTCAGATGGTGATTTGATATGGTAATTTGCAATCTAGAAATCTGCTCTAATACGTGCAATGTAGAATAAAACGTTAATCGCAGTATTAAATTGCACAGACCAGCTGATAGCCCAGAGATGACCTCTGACGGTGAGGCTTGGTGAATGCTTATTCGAGAATCTAATAAAATGCAAACAGTCACTACCGCGAGTTGTTAACCCATTCCAATTAGTACAAAAATTTACCCAACTGTTATATTATTGAAGACCTCCAAGATCGTCATTGACTTGCTATCTTCCCTCTTTTTACATTTAACAACAAAATTCTTTCTAATGTAAACCAAGTACAAGGACTATTCACAGATAAGTAACTTAAGAAAGAATCCCCACATAAGATAAGAGATAAACGAAGCAACCATTACTGGACCAAAAGGACTTATTCATTATTCCAACAAAAACTCATTTGGACACAAGGCCATTAGAAATGCATTAGGGTTAAGCCAAGCACACCAACGAGTCCAAATTATCTAGACAAAAGTCCTACGTAAAATAGGCAAGCTCTATTCTATGCTTCCAATAATCTCATTCACAATGAACTCAACATACCGAACGTCTTAAAAACAACAAAATCACGTGTCTGCTCAAATTCCTTATAATCCTGATTCCTTGTTCATTCTAACCTCCAGAAACAACAATGGATATCCATCTTGACTCAAATGCCATTTTGAATGGCCTAATGCTTAAACTTATGTAGTTATTTTTCCATGGTCTTGTTTAATATCATATTTTTACAGTCGCAAAATTCCAAACATAAACATAAATAAAAATTGCAGGAGGAATGTGGGATCTATAACTCAATGTTAGTGAAGTGGGGGTATGAATGTGAAGTATAAAGTTCGTTAGTTAAACTTAACTGGTCACACCTATCAACTATCACCTCAGAGACCATGGAGCAACTTTGAAGGAGACCATATTTTTAAGCTATTGAGGTGGAATACTTTCAGTAAAAATAGCCTATCTTAAGCGAGGAAAAGTGGGAAATTGATCATTCTTCCCATCCTCCTAAAGAGACTTTTTTTTTTCTAAGGCGCATCAATTATCTGTGGTAATACTATAACTTTGTTTGTTTATTTGGATTATGTTTGTTTATTTTGTTTGTTTGATTTGTTTTTGAGAACTTGAGAATGACCTGGCTTCCACGTCGAAAGCTCGATACTGTGTAATAAAGAGTTATACATACGAGTGTTGTATTAGGAGTTTTTATCATTTAATTCCAACTATCATATCTGTGGTAAAGTTTCAGTGCATTTCTGGCATGCAGTTATCCCTTGTTACAGACAACTGTGTCCATATTCGGATAGTACACATCAGAGGCTACTAGATCGAGAAAATCTAAGGGCTAGCCTAAAACTCGGAGCCCCGCGTTCCAAATCAGAGCGCTACAATTTATCCTTAAAGGGACTACATTAAAAATGAATCAAAAATTAAAAACTGTAATTCTGAAAAAAATGTAATGCATTGTAATGAGGTGTTAATATTATTAGCATATGTAAACCATTTGTACTATTTTTTTTTTTTTTAATTTAAGGTTACTGACAACACTGTCCATCACAGGACAGTAAACTTCTGCTAATTGCCTCTTGTTTTGACAACCATGCAAGTCATCAAACAGAACTATTTTAATTAGAGTCCATTGCTTGTACAATAGATTCTTTTACAAATATACTAGTAAAACTAATAAATGTAGTGAAATGCCTATTTTTATGGTAGGGCTTCCAGAAGGTAGACCCTGGCCCTATCCTTAGGATAGCTGGGGAGGTGAGTTGTCCAACATTCCACTTTGAGCTCCCCTTTCAAGTGATAGTAACGTCACGGTCGGAGTGGGCTAAAAGTTGGGAGAAACGGGGCCGGATTGGGGGATCCTGGTTTACGGATGGGTCCAAAATGGCCTGCGGAACTGGAGCCGGGATTTATGGGGTCAAACCGGAGGTACGTATTGCGAGGCCTCTCGGGGGTTACTCCACAGTATTCCAGGCTGAAGTGTATGCAATAAAGATCTGTGCTGAGGAGAACCTGCGTATGGACTCTAGAAATAGAGAGATATGCATCTTCTCGGACAGCCAGGCTGCGCTGAACGCTCTTCGGGCGTTCAGAATCACCTCCCCTTTGGACAGGGAGTGTAGAGACTCCCTGGAGGCATTAGCCCGGCACAGCAAAGTTCGGCTAGTATGGGTGCCGGGGCATAAGGGGATCATAGGAAACGAAATAGCCGACCAACTGGCCAGGGAGGGAGCGAACGCTCCCTTCCTCGGACCGGAACCTGCTCTAGGGGTGGCCAAAAGTATGGTAAGAGCGGCTCTGAGAGACTGGACTCGGAGGGAACATAACCGATACTGGAGGCTGAGTACTGGAGGAAACACGGCGAAATGGTTATGCCAGAGGTGTGTGAAAGAAGGACCAGATACATCCTGGGTCCCAGATTTCTCTGATAACGGGCCTGTTTACTGGGCCTGGCAGGTTCAAAAAACATCTACACAAGGTGGGGTTAGTGGATGTAGAGCCCTTGTGCAGACTGTGTCAGGAGGAGGAGGAGACGGCCTCTCACCTGTTGTTTGATTGCGTTGCAATCGGCAGACTGAGGTACGAGATCTTCGGCACGTTGAGACCGGAGGAAATCGTGCTTCAGGAGGGACTGGTGGGGAAGGTTTTGGACCTCATGAAGAGGGGAGGCTTCCGCTACTAGGTTTGAGGGGTTGGCACAATAAGCCTCAATGGGAGGCTGCGGTGCCTGGGTTTTAGTCCCCCCCTGCAGCATTCTAATTCTAATTCTAATGGTAGGGCTTGTCAGTTCAATTATCAAATAGATTGTTTGGATGAGGTGGAAGCGTATACATTACTATTAAAATTGGACCAACAAATGCCAATTTAGCAGCTATCTGCAGGTTTCGAACTAGGAATCACCCAGATACATGTCAAAGCTTGTCAACCATTCGCCCTTAACAAATACACTAATACGAACTCCAAAAGTGAATAAATATTGCCAAAATTATAAAGACTCTCGCCTCATATTTGTGTCTAAAAATGTATTTATCTCAATGACATTGACAATGATATACTAAAATTATTGTTTGTTTCCAAGATTTACAATAAATTGTTAGATAAAACAAAAAAAAAAAAATCAATATATTCATAAAAAAATGTTTGGAAAGTACTTAAAGCTTTTGCTATTATGATGTACATAATATATTTGTTAATTAGTTGTGTTATTTGTGAATCTTGTTAGCCAAAATATTCATAATAATAATTATTGAGAGAAAGCATGTAAACAGTGACGGGCGCCACGCTCTAATTTACACTTGTCCAAGTATTTATTCATTAACTGTTCCTAACAACACTCAGTTATTAATGGAGTTTTATTTTATTCCAAACAATATTTATTGGCTTTGTTATAATATTTATTTATATACAAGGAAAATGAACTAAAAATAGAAAATATTTTTCGTCAAAAATATGATATTCTTCAAATCTAATTAAAAATTGTATTAATGTAACAGATGGGACACTGACACCTTTCTGGAAGAATATAATACTTTTTTACAAACAGTGAAATTCCTTTAAATAAAGGTCGATTAAACAGGAACAATAAATTCCTGTCAGATTTATATATTCTGACATTCAGACTGAAGGTTGAATTGTAGGATATCAGAAACAGCTTTGATGAGATGATGGCAGCTAATTCAAGCTGAAATCATTTCTCTCCATTTCTCTTGGTGAATAAACCCATTTCCATCATATTCAGTAATCTGAAAAGTAGCCATCTACTAATCTTAGAACTGTTATCATCGCTTGCTAGAGGTTAATACCGGTACCCTCATCCTAGGTATCCTGACCCATTCTGGAATATACTGTAACAGTTTGGCCTAATGGCCAGCTGATATTTACCTTACTGAACAAAGTTACACCGTAGAAATTGCCCACAAGTTATATTTTACCACTCAAACGATAAACTTGCTAAACTGTAATCAGCCACAGCTCCAGTCAAGTTTGTGTCTATAATATTGAAGCACTTGAACAATTCAAACTGAAATTTCCTTTGATCATAATCGAAAAATATTTCTTTCTATTATACCAACTTATCGAACAGTTAAGCGGCCTCTACACGGTCAATAATATTGTCAATATCAGAATTGACAATATTTCCATCAATACTCATGCTATTCACTATCAATATTTCATTACCTTACACGATCAATATTATTGTCAATACTTTTGTCAATAACTGTGCTCATTACTTACTATTTCTGCCACTAGGAGAGTGTATTTACGTGTTTGCGCTCGTTATTTTGTTGTTTTCTTTTTACCTTTAAAAATAAATAATCGTTCAAAAGCTTGCGTAGCCATTATTGTGGCCCAAGGTTATAGTTACCTCTTTACCCTGCTGCTCACTTTAGTTAATATTGTATAGAAAACTCAAGGGGGGCAGCTCTAATGTTTCTTATTTAAATTACTTCCATTATCTTTCACTTTTAATTATAATTCCTTTATAAAACATCGAAAATAAACATCCTAATAATATATTTAATAAAATATAATAATACTGGTAATTTTTAGATAAATTATTTTTTATTAACACCTTAGAAGGCAAAATACTAAATCTTCATCTAACTTTCCACCAAAATCAGGCATAAACAAGGAAAATTGTTTGATTGACTTTTCATGTACACATGTAGTGATTTAATATGCCTACCATTCGGAAGGAAAGTTAGAAGCCTATTTTCTCTCTATATTAAACAGCATGGCATATAAAAACCCTTTTTGAAACAAAAAGTTAAATTAACTGCGAAACACTCACACGATTTTTCTAATAGTGCAATTGTCAGAGTTCAAACTGAAATGTTTTCTTAAAATGGAAATTTTAAATTAATTGGGCCAGTCAACTTTAATATATTATAGGAGATGTTCATTACATAGAATTCTTTAACCTATTATAATAGTATCGCTTTTGTTTTGTATAGGTTAGTTTCAACGTTCGATAAAACTATTGAACTGAGTATTGATGGAAATATTGGCGCCGCCTCTACACCAATAATATTGTCGATATCCCCTCCAATTCTCAGTATTGATAGAAAATCTGAATTTCATCAATACTCTTGTCAATACCGACCATCAATACATTTTTTTCACCTTACACGATCAATATTATTGTCAATACTCTAAAGTATTGTCAATATTATTGATCGTATAGAGGCCGCTTTAGATATTTTTTCGTTGGGTATATTGGAAATCTAAAAGGTAAAATAAAAAGACGCACTTCAAAAACAAAAGATTCCTTTATTGCTTTCTTCAAAACAGTTTCCCACATACCACATCTAACCCCACCAGTCTACTGTACTGAGCGAGGATTTGGCCTATAAGTCTTCCAATATTGGGCACTCCTCTAAGCATCTGCTCATCTGTCCACGATTGGCTAGTTCGGGGAATGGGTTGTGTATTTTCGGAGGACCACCCAGCAGCGTAAGCTACTGATGAAAGACAACTTCCGTGGAAACATAACAAGGAATATGAGAAATGTAACCACATAAATTTTTAATTCATGCAAGCACTGGTGGAAAAAGGTTTAAATTGAAAAATATCTTGTTCTTGCCAACAATTAGAACAGTGGCTACTGGCCATTTTCCTGACTTAATGACTGTTATATGATATTTTCTAGAAGATATTGTAATTGAGGTCCAGATCACTCTTAAGTTAAAAAAGCCAAGCTAGGTGAATTTCACTACTGCTAACAAATCTTAACAGGCAAAACTAGATAAACATTTTAAGTTCACTAAAAACATTTTTTTCGTTCTCAGGGACCTCAAAATAAATATGTATTGCCGATGAATGCTCAATTTCGAAAATTGGAAAAGATCGCTTTACTTAGTAAAGAAAGTAAAAGATATAAATGAATTCTCTTATCACATTTCAAAGTAACAAATATTTTTTTTTTAGAAGTTAGAAAAATTGGTGTGAAACACTCACATACATTCTCTTAATGCAGTTAACAAAACTGTAATTGACTGAGAAAATCGCAAAAACTGAAAAAAAAAACTGTTCAGTAAAAACGCACCTCCGGTTTACTCATTTTCTTGATAGTCGAAATGTTGCCAATATATTTGTTTACTTTCTCTTACTCCTAGTAAGAGGAAGTATTGTA
>JAAEAF010004848.1:0-73252 GCA_011037195.1 Triatoma infestans
TTTGGACTCAGGGGACCTCAAAACGGATATTTCCGGTGAAAACTCGATATCGAAAATTTGACACGATTACAATACTTCCTCTTATTAGGAGTAAGAGAAAGTAAAAAAAACATTCAATATAGTCGCACATCCAGTTGATGATGTATTTTGACCGAAACTTTATTTATAGATGTTGTGATGATATCTAAATGGTATATCAATTTGAGCATTTTTCGTTTTTGAGATGCCTTTGTTCATAAAAGGTACATATACACACACTCACATGTATGTATGTACACTCACACATATTTTACTTTCTCTTATACCTTGTAAAATGAAGTATTACGATTGTGCCAGATTTTTAGAAATTGAGTTTTCACCGGAAATATAGTTAACAGAACACCCTCAACAAAAAGAAGTCGTAGGAACCTCACTCTTAGTGTTCCGTTTTGGTACTACACCAAGTCACGAAGATTTCGAACAAATTCCGTTTCCCACAAGTGTGACTTTACTGATTGGTTTATTTAGTTCGTGATTTTCTCGAAAATGTCTCCAACGATTTTTTTTTTTTAAACTGCTCATACTACCTGCACATACAAAATCTATCACTTTTATATTAGTATTTCCCCGGGAAAAATGGATTTTTTGGCGGTTCTGGGGGGGGAACAGTAGCGTTATGCTTTCCCCTAAAGTTTCACTTAAATATCACGTATGGTTTTACCACACATAATAATTATTATATGCTATAGAAGCAGTGATAGAATTCCAAATTTGAAAAAATCTATAGATCGAAACTGCGATTTTACAGAATAGGTTTTTTTTCTAGTGTTTCAGAATTTTCTTGAAACGGATACAACGATTTTCTTTATGCTTGGAATGCTTGCTGTATAGATAGCAACGTGTCACTTTTATTTGATTTATTTTCCTGATAAAATTGATTTTGGAGGGGTATTGCCGGGGGGGGTCTGTCAGTTAATTAAAAATTTAAATTTTTGCACAAGCTTTCTTGATTTTAATTATAGAGTGCTCTCCAGCGGGGCCAGCCCATCTAAACATTGTAATGTTGCAATTTTTAAGACAATTTATGGGTTACATTGTATTAATTGGAGTAACAGTATGAAATTTGAAACTCAATTTTGATAATTTGATACCGTCTGAGTAAGATCCCCCTTATGAGTATAAATAAAAAAAAAAAAAAGGACCGCGCGTGATTTGTATATAAATTATTATAGTCTTTATTGTTTCGAATAAAATCATTTAAATAAATAATTAATTAAATCGCGAATAAATAAAGTTAGAAAACAATAGAAACACCATTGAAAACAATATGAATAAGCCATTTAAGTTTTCGCTTGAACACGTATGGGGAGGTAACCATTCAACTATAATAAAATATATTTAATCAGGGTGGACACTCTCAGCAAACTATATATCATTATGTCATTATTAACATAATGACATCATTATGTTTCTATTGTATTTTGCTTTCACATACTTCTCTACATCTCCATATGATTTTATAATGAGGTCAGTGTGATGAACTTAATACTGGATTTAAATGCCTCGTATATTACTGATTTCTAGTCTGGTCTTACTGCTTATAAATAGAAATATAGCAGAAAATAATTGTTTTGTAGCTCCTGAGTTTGAACATGATATGTTCCAAAAATTATCTGTATGTGTTTTCCTCAAGGAAATTGAGGAGGGGGATCTGTTGAGAAACATTCACTTGAGTTCCTCTTACTGTAATTTATTTTCAATTCTAACAGACAAATTTTCCTTAAGTTGCGTTGCTGTGTTAAAGTGTTTAGTTGTGCTTATAAATAAAGGTTATAAATAAAAGGTGTTAGCAACAATTATAATACTCTTGTTTACCTCAATGGCAGCCAGAGAACTCTGTCGCAAACCTTAGAAAGCTTGTAACAGCAGTCTAAACCCCACATATTTCCCTGAAAAATGTTTTAAAGAAAACTGAAGGTATAACTTAAAGAAAATTAATTATTCCTTTTCGAACATAAATTTCAACAAAACTCAAAAACCTTCTTCTGTAATTTCGGCATTTCTGGTTTAACCGATTTTCTCTGAATTTAAGATTCCAAAAACGCTTTTAATGTATCTTAATATAAATATGGATGGTAAAGCCATACATTATTACTGCATTATTATGTTTTAATGGAAAGAAGCTTAATGTTGCTGCTCCCACCAGAAAAATTCAAAAACCAATTTACATTGAAAAAATGGAAAGTGATAAGACATTAAGTTTGTTTAGAAGGTATAAAAGAAAATCGTTGGAGCCATTTTTTCTGAACAATGAGAAAAACTGAAAAAAAAAGAAAGATAGAACATTCTGTAAAGTCACACTTTCTTGTTGTATACCTTGACCGTAACCTTCGTGTCTGTTACACATACACACAATCGTTAAAAACATTTTTTTTATTTGTGTACTCAAGAGGTTTCAAAACATTTACGAGAATGGGATAAAGACATTTCCAACCTAACAAGAAAGAAACAAAAAACATAATATAAATTCATTTTATTTCTCCACTAAATCACCTCGTAGGAGAAGGATTAATGGTTTGGCTCGGAGGGGTAAGTTGTGTCTCTATTGGATTCCCGGACATGCGGAAAATCAAGACCAGGCAATGGACCGGGAGGGCGGAACATCCGTTGGATAGGGCAGGGGATCCATCAATTACCATTTTGTGGTCCTGAACCAACCCTTGCCGTCACGAAGAAGTTTCGGGACAAACAGATTGGATTTTGCGAGACGAGAGTCTTGGAGAAATGCTGGGGGGACACGCAGGGGTGCTTCCAAGCTAAAAGATTTATAAAGACAAGTAGGCAGGGAACTTCGGAGTATCTCCTGTCCCTCAATAGGACAGGTCTGAGGACCTTGGTGAGGGTAGTGACTGGACACACTTGGTTGTCTAGTCACTTGTTTAACATAGGGAGGATGTCTAGTCCCATTTGTCAGAATTGTTGCAACGACGGAGTCAGGGAAACGGTGCATCACTATTATGGTCAGTGGACACACGATTGTTGATACGTTAGGGTTTCGTTAGTACTAGGTTCGCGCGTATTGGAAGAAGGGGCCCACTCTCGCAGGATGGCGCTGGGCGTGTTGCGTGTTGGAGTTTAAGGATATCTTGGGATATTGTAGACTGACCGGTAAGCAACGGGGGATATTAACTAAGGGGATGATATGAAGGACATCGGGGGGATAAAAGCCACATAGGCTTAGGTCCCACGCCATCAGGCACCCGGCATAATAATAAAATAAAACACCCCGTAAATTTGTACAATTGCGCCAATCTCCGGATCCTTCTATGTACGCCCGGAGATCCGGATCCTTCTATGTACGTCCTTCAAGTCTGTAAAATTGGCGTTCGTCGTTGAGATGATTTCGGAATTCGATCCATATTTTTTCCCAGCATGGAATTTTTTCAGGTTTGGCAAGAGGTGGAATTTCGAATTTCCGTCCTCGCGATCTCTCTGGATATCTAAAACGCAGTTATCACTGCAATCACCACCATTCATGACATTTCATGGTACAGTTTTTCTTAGTATCGGATTTACTTGTTGCATTTATATTATGCAGCTGTAAATATTCAGTAAATAAATGATTTCTTATCAATAATGTAATGATAATCATTCAAAGACAAAAAGTACTTATCAACTTTGCTCGTACATGTCCTTTATACGTACAGTAAGCCTGGTAATAGAATGAGAGCTATTGAAATAAAAGAGACGAGTTCCTCAAACAGCCCAGATGTTTAAAAGAGCAAACTGTTGGAGAAATATTATCACTGTAAACTGTTTAGAAGATATAACAAGCCAGATGGTTTTTTTCTCTCTAAATGTTCAGTTTTAAATTCTATAACCATTTCTAATCGATTGTTTATGATCGCACATGTTGTTTTTTTTTTCTAAATAGAAGATTGACAAAAAGAACAGCAGGAGGGATAAGCTCTTAGAAAATTGCCATAGCAATTAGATATTATTAAGGGTTTATAAGTCCTTTAGTATATCAGATTATTTGTCCGAGTATACCGAAAAGAATCATGGATTTGATGAGGAAGAGCTACATGGTAAAATTTTAATAGAAATTTTCTTGATTACTTCAGGAAAAGGGCACAGAACTTTAGGACACCCGATGTTGGGAACTTAGGCACTTTCTTGTGCCTAAAGGAAGTGATTCCTTGAGGAATCATTTTGTGGAGAAATTAATGAGTTTTCATTAAAACGGTTTCCAAATCGTCAGGCCTTAAGCTGGTTATAGAAGAATTTATGACGATACGGCAATGCACACAGGACGTTTTTTTAAGAAAAAATCTGGTGTGAAACACTCACACAACTTTCTCCAGTTCTCAAAATTATAGATTGATAAATTTTATATGTGTTATAGTGTGCACCAAATTTAATGAAATTCGTCGAAAATGAAAAAAAAAACTGTTCAGTAAAATGGAGCATGCGGTTTACTAATTCTTGAAACTCGGGAATTTTGGCTATCTATTTATTTCTAATTAATTTTCTTTTGATGATAGAGTTGTATAATCAAGTATGATACCACTTTAGAGGAACCTGTAACCTCATCCCTTCCCTAAAAGTGCCCTTAAATGAATTTTCCCAGAGAAATGTTTTAAATAAAAGTTGTAGATCTTTGTATGTTTAGTTTATTTGTGAAGTTTCAAGAAAATCGTCGGAGCCATTTTTGAGAAAATTGTGAAAAAGTGAAAAAAATTATTTAGTAAAGAGTGGTAAAGTAAACGCACACATTTTTTTTCAAACTCGGAATTTCAACAACATATTCAAATCTAATTAACACTGTTTATAGATGACAGAACTATCTAATAAACTGAACTAGCACTTTAAATGAAAACCTAACCCCAGCCCTCCCCATAATTGCCCTTAAACGAATTTTCCTAGAGAAATGTTTAAAATAAAAATTGTAGATCTTTGTATGTTTCGTTTATATGTGAAGTTTCAAGAAAATCGTCGGAGCCATTTTTGAGAAAAACGCAAAAAAGTAAAAAAAAAAAAAAACTAGTAAAGTGGTACTTCCGGTTGAGGAATTCTGACAGGTAACGTAGAGTTAGATCCCATGGTGATACCTAAACGGAATATCAAGTTTCAACTTTCTGCGGTTTTTCATTTTTGAGCTATGCTGTTCACACGTACACACACACACACACACACACCATTTCCTAAAAACCGCTTTTTTGGACTCAGGGGACCTCAAAACGGGTATTTCCGGTGAAAACTCGATATCGAAAATTTGACACGATTACAATACTTCCTCTCACTAGGAGTAAGAGAAAGTAAAAAACCTGTGTGAAACACTCACACGAGTCTCTCTTATTCCTGTTAATAAAATGATACATAGCTAAATTTTTTTTTAATATTCAAATTTTACTCATCTGTCTAACAAAAATGTAGAGGTAGTGGTGGATGGATAAATATCAACCTGCCAGGTAGAAAAATGATTACCTTGTTTTACAAAAGAGCGCACCAATAATACTGACAGAAACCCAAATAAAATTTGAAATTGAACGTCACAAATTCCGTACGTTAAATATCTATAATTTGTGTGTGTGAGTGTTGTGAACAAAATATCTCAAAAATGAAAAATCGTAGAAAACTTAAACTTAGTGTTCCATGTTTAGGTAGTTCCATCGTATCTGACACAAAGGATTCCGACATAATCCAACCGGAATTGCGATTTGACCTGACTTTTTTTTTTAGTTTTTTGCAATTTTCTCAAAAAAATCTGGTTTGAAACACTCACACAACTTTCTCTTCCTCCAGTTCTCAAAATTATAACTGACAAATGTTATAGTTTGTGTACCAAATATAACGAAATTCGTCGAAAACTGAAAAAGCTTTTTAGTATAGGCGCACTTCCGGCTTACAATTTTCTTAAAACTTAGACTTTTGGCCATCTATTTCTAATTAATTTTGTTTGGATGATAGAATTGTATAATCAACTATGATACCACTTTAGGGGAAGCTGCAACCCCACCCCTCCCCTAAAACTGCTCTTACATGAATTTTCCCAGAGAAATGTCTTAAATAAAAGATGTAGATCTTTGCATTTTTATTTTGTATACGAAGTTTCAAGAAAATCGTCGGAGCCATTTTTGAGAAAATCGCGAAAAAATGAAAGAATCATTTAGTAAAGTGTCAAAACAAACGCACTTCCGGTTATCTGATTTTTTTCAAACTCGGAATTTCAACAACATATTTAATTCTAATTAAAATTATTTAGATGACAGAATTGTCTAATAAACTGAAATAGCAGTTAAAATGAAAACCTAACCCCACCCTCTCCTCCATAACTGCCCTTAAATGAATTGTCCCAGAGAAATGTTTGAAATAAAAGTTGTAGCTCTTTGTATGTGTAGTTGATATACCAAGTTTAAAGAAAATCGTCGGAGCCATTTTTGAGAAAATCGCAACAACGTAAAAAAAACAACTAGTAAAGTGGTACTTCCGGTTGAGGAATATTGACACATAAGGCACCGTCAGATCCCATGGTGATACCTAAACGTAATATCAAGTTTAAACTTTCTACGATTTTTCGTTTTTGAGCTTTGCTGTTCACATACATACACATACACACACACACACACACACACACACACACAGACCATTTGCTAAAAACCACTTTTTTGCACTCAGGGGATCTCAAAATGGATATTTCCGGTAAAAACTCAATATTGAAAATTTGACACGATTACAATACCTCCTCTTACTAGGAGTAAGTGAAAGTAAAAATGGGTCCAACAATTTTCTTGAAACATTATGTAGTATCTACACACATGAATACCTAAGGAAACCATAGTGTGCTACTTTCCTTTAAAGAATCACATCAATACAATGAATGTTACTGTCATCTAGGTAATATTAGTACCCATTAAAATGAAATTGTTAGAATTCCAAATTTGAAGGACATTGGTTAACTTTATAGAATTAGGTTTTCGAGTATGTTTTCTTTTTTAATGCTCTCGAAAACGGCTACAATGATTTTCTTAAACTTTAAATGCTGACTATGCAGATAAAATTCCATAATTGTTTTTGGTTTGTTCCGCAGAGTTGGAAAGCATAAAAAGATATTTTCCGTGATAGCCTGCTTCTTTTTGTGGTCATCGACCGGTTTCGGGCGTTCGCCCATCATAAAGGATGTTTTTTTTCAAAACAGTGTGATACTTGCACAGAGCAAATTTAGTTGATACACTCCGAGAGTATCATCGCCCGAAACCGGTCGATGACCACAAAAAGAAGCAGGCTATCACAGAAAATTATCTCTGATGAAAATTCTATAACTTTATTTTGTCCGGGATTATAGATTTCAGGGAGTTCTGTGGAATTTGTGGCGTTATATTCCAAATTTGGTTTGAGTTCTTTCAATGTTATTGACAGTGACTTTTGTAGTACAATGTATCTACCACTGAAATGTCTACCTGAGCCAAGGATGGCTACCAGCATGTAAACCCCCCACCCTTCTGTATCTAACTGCAGTAAGAGGAATCGTTTAAATTTTTTACACTAGATTTATTACGGTAAATAATTAAGCAGTGAATCCTAAAAATTAAAAAAGATGTCCTAAAAAGCTGTACATAATGTCTCGCAAATATGCAATTCAATTTTTGCTTTTCACGGCTGTTCAAATCCGACAATGCAGTTGTGAATACGAGCAGCTCAATTTTATGGTTTTTTTTTTTTTTGTATTTTCAGTTCAGGCCTACTTTTTTATGGCTGCATTTATTACACTGTCATTTATGTTTTGTTTGTGAATGGGGCACCGCCAGTATGACACGAAATTGGCAAAAATAGCCAATTTAAGATAATTCTCCACCTTCAGGCTTTTTAAATACCCAACTAAGATGATTCTTGAATATGTGGATGTGTCCACAACGCTGAGTAATATCTGGTATTTTATCCGTCGTAGCATGCATAATCATTTTGTTCCTGACCAGTTTCGGATTTTCATCCATCGTCAGAGCGAATTCACCAAGTTCGTGTAGAGAGTCCACTTCAACGTAATGTTTCTGTTACACTTACACTTAGGAGTATACTGTACTAATAAGAATAGATAAAGTTCTATTCTTACTAGTACTGTATATTCCTGAAATATTATGCCCCCCCCCCCCCTAATAAAAATGACTTGATCAAACACTGAGCATACTTAACAACACAATTACAATTTAGTTATGAAGTATTCTTCAAAATATGCTATTTATTATACACTATTTTGTAATGTCTAATCATAATTTATAATAATTCCATTTTGACATTAAACACACACACATATGGTAACATAACCTTACACATATATACAACTAACAAACCAACAAGTGTGAGTGTAACATGAAATATTATTGGCGTGATGTAGTTGTAGTGTAGTGGTAGCTTGTGCAGCACGAGCGGTTTAGTAAAAGGGCTTGTAAGTATATATGTTTAAGAGAGTGAAGTATCAGAAATAAGAAAGTAGTCACCACTGCTAACAATAAATATATTCTATTAAAATAATAACTGCAAATTATTTGCAAAGAAATTATTAACTTATTAATATGTACTGATGCTAAGAGAGCGGAAAACAAGTGTTCTGCTTTTGAATGTCTAGCCCAGACTGTCTTGAAGGAATGTCTTCTAATTGTTCGTTCAAATCTTCCCCTGTGAGAAGAAGGGGTAGACAATGCTATCAAGTTCATGAACTCTAAAAGACAATAGTGGTCTTCTACCTGAATAGTCCTTTTGCAAGGGAATGTCACATTTTCTTCATAATTTTGATTTCTTCAAATTAAATATATTTTTATATTTCTTGCATCTATCACAAACAGAAACATTACGTTGAAGTAAACTCTCTACTAGAACTTGGTGAATTTGCTCTGACGATGGATGAAAATCCAAAACCGGTCAGGAATAAAATGAATTTGCATGCTATGACAGATAAAATACCAGATAAGATGATTCTCTTAAACGAACTGTGTCTGAATCGAACCTCGTATACACTATTGATTTTTTTTTTTGTCCAAATAATTCAAAACAAAAATTATTTGTGAAAATTTTCCTTAAAAATGAAAAACATTTCGTAAGAAATTTATATTTAAATGTTGTTTTTGTATAATATATTTTATACATTAATATCAAAGGTTGTATATGTAATTGCATGGATATAAATATATACTTATGCTATTATAAAGTGCAATGAAATGTATGGTGTTTTGTACAACGTACACACCTCTGTGAGTGCATGGACCCCCCCCATTGCATAATACCAATGATGTCATATTTTAATGGTGGTTAAAAAAAAAAAATGGTTTTAAATGAATTTATATGTATGTGTCAAAAAACTCAATACAGTTTTTAGGTTAAAATAATGTTTGCTATTATGCTTTTCTTTTTTTTTTTAATAAGGAGGAGGGAACAGAAAATATTAAATTAAATTTTACAATCTGATAAATGCACATTACATCTTTTGCTTCTAAAATATATTATATAAACAATAAATGTAAAAGTCATGGCTGAAACATACACGCCTCTTTCTCTTACGCATTTATCATTATCATTTTTAATTGACAGAATCTGGAATTTTTAGTAACCGTTGATTTGCAATGACTATAATTACATGTAAAATAACCAGGCGTTAGGTACACTCATATGTTACTTTTTAAAGCTTAAAGATATTTACTGAAAGTGAATAATCGTCAATGGAACATTCTCACACGAATGACGAAACTGAAAAAAAAAAGCAAAAATAAGAAAACATGTTTCCGGTTGATGAATTTTGACGGACGGATTTTGGATATTTTCTTCACACGCGCGCACAAATAGACCGTGAGAGAGAGGGAAAAAATCTAAACCATCATTTTTTCCCATTTTTTTCTCAAGGGCAATACATTTTTGTTTTTTTATTTCAATATGTCTACATGGTCCTACATTTTAAATCTTTTAATTAGCTGTGAACCCCACCAAAGTGTGTCCAGGTTACATTTCCATTTCGAAGACAGACCTGTCAACTACCAACTAATAACAGTTCAGACATACCCACGCCCACCCAAGTACGCTACCAAGGTCTCTGCTTTGACAGTCGACCTACGAGGAACCCACACAAGACTTAAAAGAAAAGCACTAAACAGACGCTACGGACTACTTAGGAGACTTCTAGGACCTAAATCCACCATGGCAATACATAATAAACTCACTCTTTACAAAACTCTACTCAGACCAATATGGACATATGGAACAGAATTGTGGGGCTCCGCAAAACCCTTCAACGTCCAACCTATACAATCTTTCCAATCCAAAGTCCTTTGCCGAATCGTTAATGCACCTCATTATGATTCTAATCGAACCCTCCATCACTATCTTAACATTCCATTCGTCAATGATCTTATCCACACCCGCTTCCAGAAATTCCACAAAAACCTACAGATCCACCCAAATCCATTCGCCCAGTCATTATCCATGCCTTCCCACCCTGAAAATATTCCGCAGCGTTTGAAGCGTCGTTGGCCACGTGATCTCCTCTCCCAATTTGCTAATAACTCCTAGGAAGTTCCAGCGCAGGCTGCTTTCTCCCATCACGCTGTCCCAGTTGTGGCGCTGAGCCTCGCTCAGTGTCATAATTTGTATAATATCTTGTATCTACACATTTGCCAATGTATATATATATTTTTTTAATTTAAGGCGCTCAACATCTATGGTTATTAGCGCCCGGAGCCTTCTCAGGCACTACCGGCCTCCGAACAGTGTTCTCTCGCTACAGGCTACCTGTCTATCTCCGAACAGTGAGAGGCTCCTAGGAAGAAAAAATCTAAGGGTAGCACTGGACTCGAATCCGGGACCTCCACGTGGAAGTCCAACGCACTAACCATTTAGCTAATCCCTCCCCTAATATATATACTATACAGATGCGAATAAATAAATAAAGAAAAATTAGCTGTGAAAATAAATTGGTAAAATGTACAATTTTGGAAATGAATATTAACTGCCGATAATAATTCAAGAAAGTACAGTATATTGATAAATTGCTCAAAATTTAAAGTTTTTCAAAGTCCTATTTATTCAAAAATTTGATGAATTCCTGCATGATCAACTGGAATGGCCAACGTCTTCCAGACGTTCTCAGAGCTAATAAGCCTAGCTCTGACGCTTTCTAAGAGTGGACAGTTATATATATTAGATGGATGAAATCCTGAACCATAGTACCTGTGGGAGGGATCACATGGGCAGTAAGGTAAAACTATAACATGAAATCTATAAAGAACGTGTCTGCTTGGACCTTGGGTTAACCGGTATTTGATACAATGG
This sequence comes from Triatoma infestans, assembly GCA_011037195.1. Taxonomy (NCBI): domain Eukaryota; kingdom Metazoa; phylum Arthropoda; class Insecta; order Hemiptera; family Reduviidae; genus Triatoma; species Triatoma infestans. Next base: position 11,293 of record JAAEAF010004848.1, read on the forward strand.
CAATTGTGTATTTCTGTTATTTTGTTTTTTCAGTTTTCCGCAATTTTCTAGAAAACGGCTTCATATCTTCTACGACCATTTCCGTGTGTCCGCCCGTATTCTCTAGTTTCTGCCATATACCATACATTATATCCTTCCTCCGCATGAGCAACTGCTCTGATGGCATCCTCCATTTTTTTTTGCTTATAAAGTTGAGCAAATCAAGTAATTTAACGATCAAATTAAAAATAATGGGGAATTAAAAATCAAAACAATCATTACTTACGATGTCTATCACAGGAGACCACGAAGCCATACTAAATGAATTTCTACTTTTTTCAATTTTAACTTTCAAGAAAGTTAGTAGTTTTTGTGATTAAATTATTGTAAATAACATTTATATTAGTTATAAACATAAATATACCAAAGCTAAGACAAAGTATAGAGTGTTATTGTGTTTTTATATATAATAAAAATATAAGTGTCCCATTTTTTTTGGTGGCTAATTTTATATTATATTAACAGCAGATTGTGAAAGTCGTATGAGTGTTTCACATCAGATTTTTTTTTTTCTTCAGTTTTCTATGATTTTCATGGAAATGGTTTGAATTGTTTTGTATAATTTTAGTGCATTTAGGCTAAATAAATTATTTTTTTTATAAATTTCTATAAAATTTATCATACTCACATAATAGTAAAATAATTTTTAAATAAAACAGTTAAACGTTATTTTTGGTTGCATATGAAATTAATTAAGAAGAGAAGGATGTATTTTTCCATGTAATTTATTTCATGCATCACCTGCAACCATCCAAGTGAAATCAGTCCTGTTGTGTATTTGATGATGTTCTCTGATAAACATGATGCCTGAAGGGGGGAAAAAAATTTAATTACCTTTAATGATGGCTATTCATTTTAATTTGGCCAGGTGATGAAAAATTCTCAGTAAAGAAAGAAAGAACTTTTAACTCCCAGTTAACAAATATACAGGGTGAAGTAAGAAAGAAAACAAAAAAACAAAAAGAATTTCGGTAAAAGAAGGAGGTTGTTGGCTAGCCAATAATAGTTTAGAAACAGTTTTCAACGTATTTATTTTTGAAGCAGCTGTGGCAAAAGAAGCCAATATCCGGAAGGTGACCAATAATGACAGCCAATATCCGGAACAAATAACAATAGCAACATCATATTCATGTGCTTCTTATATTAATTTCAGGAAACGATTTTATTTTCTAGGAATGATACTAGTTTCTTTTAAAAATAAAGTTCTTGTTTTTTCCAATATGTTTCCTTATCGTACAATTATTAATTTTTTTATTGCCTCTCGTAGCAGACAACACTATCCATCACCGGACTGTGAGCTGTAATGGCTTCTAGGAAGACAAAATCTAGAGGCAGCATTGTTGGACTCGAACCTCCGCATGGGAAACCAACGTGCTATCACTGATCAAACACTTTCCCTGTTTTTAATGTTTAAACTCCATTTATGGCAAGTTTTAATGAATATTAACAACTTTGAATTAGAATTATGAATGTGTTTTAACATTAAAAGTGCAAACCGACCCCCCCCTAAATCGAAATTGAGTTATCACCAGAAATGTATATTTCGATATGAAATTTTTTTTTTTTAAATTGGATTTTTTGTGTGTGTATTAGTATCTGTGGTTAGCATAAATCAAAAATCGAAATTGTAAAAAGTTCAAATTTGATATACCAGAACGTGTCAAGGGACGTTCAATTGCATATGGCACGAAGGTTATTGTGGAAGCTCAAAGGCATCCTACCTAACACTTACTATCTTATTCTGAGTTAAAATCATATTTAACATACCGCTTCTTCCAAACCAGTTATCTTATTATTGCCGGACTGCCACAATGCAGCAAATTTGTACTGTTGATATTCCAACACATCCCAACACAACCATCTTAACTTATGCAATACATGCAATAGAGCAATACTTCCTTCATCCCATAATGATCCTACACTTACCAAACGTTTCCTCCAATATCATCTTCAGTTATCAGAATCCTGGCAAACGAAATGGAAAATAAAAATCAATATAAATAAATCTAAATTTATAGCATTCACCCTATTAGTACAATAATCTAGTCTATTAGTCTATTAGTACAATAATCTAGTACCACTTGCAGACCATGTTCGTTACCTTGGACTTCACTTACACAAACGAATTACTTGGAACCCTCATACTAGGCTCAAACGTACGTAGTTTAACCAACGTTACAGACTACCTGCAAGATTACTTGACAAACGCTCCAAACTGACGCTTCAGAATAAAAGACGAATCGCATTGCTCGCAACAATTTGGAATTACGGAGTATGGAATTTTATGAAACTGCAAAACAAAACAATATTAACAGAAACCAAAACCAAACAATCCAAGATCCTACGCTGCATCGTCGACGTGGCCTATTAAGTCTTCAATAAAACTATTACATACTGACCACCGCATTCCATTCGTCCATACTTTAGCAAAATCCAAGTATCTCAATTTCCACAGTAAACTTTCCCTCTATACTAATCCTCTTGTTCATATTTTCTCTACAACTACGCTCCCAGAAAATCCTACAAGACGATTAAAGCATCGTTGGCCCCGCGACTACCTGGGCAACTAAAGATGGTTCCGATGGATATCCTACCATTCACGCCAATCACGTCTTATTTTTTATATACTATTATCAATTTTAACTTGTTGCATGCATAGCATGTAGTTGTAAAATTCTAAATAAAAGAAAAAAAAAAAGATATACCACAAGACAACGGACAATAAGGTTTTGATAAAAATCGGTCAACTCGAATACCATTTTACTAAATAAATTTTCCAGTTTTCCCCAATTTTCTTGCAATATAGCTCGATTATATTTCGAGTATATTTTCTTTATACTCGATCGGGGAAAATTCCACAAAAGGTGACTAGAAAAGTGGTGAGACTTAGGATTTGCTATAATAAAGTATCATTTCTTTATATGTATATGTAAAAAAAAAAAATCCTAAAGAAAACTGGGTCAACCGGAAGTATAACGTAAAATTAAAGAATGAAATTTTGAAAACAAATGTGCAAAACTAGTTTTCAAACACCTCAATTTATTGCTCTCTCTTAATTTGATTCAATTTGTAACATTTGGCACTATCACAAATACTTCTTATTACAAGAATAAGAAGAAATAAAAATGATTAACAATAAAGAAAAGAAGAGCAGCTGTTTATTATATTAAAATCATTAAGATAAAATGTTAATTAAAAAGAATTACTAAAGTTAGCATAGCTAGTTCTATTTTTTAATCTTTTTCTCTTTATTATTCCACTGCAGAATGTTATCTGATTCAATTAACTTCTGCATAAGAATAAGAACATACATTTGCAGTAATTTATAGAAACAGGATTTCATTTATAATCAGTGTAGCAATTAGGCTGCCAGCAAGAGCTTTTTGCGATGAATTTGGTTTTTATTTCATTTTAATTGTTCTCATAAAACTCCTATGACTCTTAGGCTTAGTACGCACTGGGATTCTTTGTTCGGACTCTTTGTCGCGGAGCTGTGTCTGGGGTTCATTTTCTTGCATTCGGGACAATGAATCTTGAATCTGGTATGTTGCGTTTTAGTATTTTTTTAATCCCATCCGAAACGGTATTCTTTACACAATTTTGCGCAACATTAAGTCAATGCGTACGTTAATCCCAAACATGGTCCACTATCCATTCTCGCGCGTTTTTATTTTTTTTTCGCTTTCTTTGGTTAAAATGTGGACAACAGATTCCACTTCTGTTGACGAACTGGAATATTACCTGTTTAGAAACTTTAAAAGTATACATGTGGCTTGTGTATGAGTCTCCACTTGCGAGAAACGGAGAGTGATTGCCAGCCTGTTGGTAGCAGGAACTGGCACCCTAAAATTCGTCTCCCTTTTTCGAAATGTGACGTCCGACTATTTCCAGAAGATATTCGAAGGCGACTGGACTCATCCGAACAAAATTTCGGAATCCCATTCCGTCCTCTAATTTCAGTGTGTCAAGAAGATCCGTCCCCATACTTATGCCGATTCTTGATCATCCCACGAATCACCAACGTGGTGGCTTTTATTAACCCTTTTTTTACTCCGTAGAGCTACGAAAAGTGCAATTGCAATGCCTGAGAGTGCGACCTCGTTCGACGTGGCACGATTTCCAGAGCGACAGGGTTTCGGGGCAAAGAGTCTGGGACATGTATCCGAGAGTCTGCGACAAAGAGTCCGAACAAATAATCCCAGTGCGTACTAAGCTTTAAAGTATCATTAAATAATAAGAAAATGTTTTGATATTAGGAAAAGCTATATAATTTTGCCGCCACTGAATCTAACAAAGATCTAAGCCACCTGATTAACACCGGTTCTTGAGATCTCATCGTTATCTACAAACCACTATGATGCTAGATCTAAGCTATAAGGAAGATAGTCCAAAAATTTTCCAACAATATTGTCGCGAATCTATTAAGAACAAAATATATAGAAATTAAACAATTTTTAATCATCCATTTCTTGTAATAAATTCACAACAGATATCATTAAAAACAACCAGTCCAGAAAAACGAAATCTTTTGAACGCTTATTACAGTTAAAAACTTCATCGAATCTTCCTCCTTTAGCCATTATCTTCTGACCGAAAGAGGAGAAATAATTAACGAACCTGACGCTCAATAAGCATTCTGGCCTAGAATAACAAGATCAATATTAAGTTGGACCACTAAGATACTAGGAGTTTAGCACAGCCATGCAAGATAAGCATGTTCGCTTGAGATGTGTAAAGGAGAGAGGCTGTAAAGTCAAATAAATGCGGCCTAAATCTATTGTGTTAACCTTACTTAGCTCCGAGTCTTCAACCCTTATTGGTTAAATGCTGTAATTCGAATTAAACTGTGCAAAATGTCAAGATGAAAAATTACAGATTGAAATAATATCTTGTCTGAAACGCTCACACGCCTTTCTTTTACTCCTGTTAATAATACAAAATAAATATACAAAATGACGAATTTTCTTTAAACTCCAAAAGTGTTTTCATTTGTCCCAACATTTTCCTCACTTAATCCTATAGAGGTGGTAGGGAACACGGAACACAAGTACCAACCTACCAACCGAGGTAAGTAAAGAAATGACTATGGTACAGAAGAGCACGCCAATAACATTAAATCAACCCATATTTTGAAACTTCACGTCACAAATTCCGCAAAACTGTCTAAAATCAATTAGAAGAAAAATAAAAAAGATTCAAATAAAAGTGATAGGTTTATATCTGTGCAGTTAGCATTCCAAGTTTAAAGAAAATAATTGTAGCTGTTTTCGGGAAAATTTCAAAGAAAATTCAAAAACCTCTTCTGTAAAGTTACATTTCCGGTTAGCTTAATGTCTTCAAATTTGGCATTCTATCAGATTTTAATGAATTTTAATAATAAGGTGTTGAACTATACATTATACTGAAGTGGTACTTTAGAGCAGTGCTCCGCAACCTTATCTTACCCACAGCCCAACAAAGTTCTTCCCCAAATTTCGTGGCACATTAAAAATAAATGTATGTACGGTATATATACAAAATACAATGCATAAATATTACATAATTTTTTTCATTATATATATATATACATACATAACTTAAAAACTATACTTATATAACATGTACAAAAAAGTATAATTAATGTGATACCTGAGCTTGTTTCAATGAACACAAATGCCTTATATTCGGTTTGATATATGAAAGTGCAACCCGAAGTTCTTGATCAAGACCTTTTAAGCAAGTCCGCTTATCATTTTTAGTTAACACTAGAGTTGAAAAACTTTGTTCACATAAATATGTCGTTGAAAATGGGACTAGAATTGAAATAGAGTGGTCTGAAATCCGAGGGTATTCTTTCCTAAACCGAAATCCAGAAACCATCCAATGGAGCTTCGGCAAAGCGTCCATTCGTTACTCAATTCAATAAATTCCTTTCCAATTTGGAGAGAAAAAGCATCTACAGAGAATTTATAACATTGCTTACAAAAGGATTTCGAATCCAATCGTATTGTTCCATGTATTAATTGAATAAAAACAGTGGTCAAATTTATTCACCAATTTTGATATTATTTATTTATTATACACACGCGGCGCGCAGCTGGCTATCCCTGCATTGTACTTACTATTATCTTTCAGGCGCGGCGGCACACGGCACAGTGGTGTTGCGGAGCACTGCTTTAGAGGAAAGCTTAATGCTACTGTTCCCCTAGAACCCCCCAAAAAATCAACTTGCTTGGGAAAAATGTATAAATAAAACTGAGAGTTATTTGTCTGTAGATAACATACGAAGTTTAAAGTAAATCGTTTGGGCCAAGAAAATCGCAAAAAAACTGAAAAAAAAATATCAGTAAAGTCATACTTCCGGTTGATAGATTTTTGCCTGAAGCTTTTGTGTCATATCCGGTGATATAATCAAAACGGAATACCAAGTTTGAGCTTCCTGCGATTTTTCATTTTTTGAGATATTTTATTCACACACAAACAGACAAATATACAATTCCCGAGAAACAATTTTTACTTTCTCTCACGTCTAGTAAGAGGAAGTATTGCGATCGTCTGAATTTTTAAAGGAAATATGTACATGTTTTGAGGTTTCCTGTGTACGAAAACAAAAATGTTTTTAGGAAAACAATTACAGGAAGCTGAAACTTGGTATTCCGTTTAGATTATATCACCGGATATGACACAAAGGTTTCGAATGTTTTTTTTTTTTCTTTTTTAGTTTTTCACGATTTACTCGAAAACAGCTCCAACGATTTTTTTTTTAAACTTCGCATATTATCTACATAAATACCTATCACTTTTATTTGAAACATTTAACCGGGAAATTGATTTTTTTTGTGGGTTTCTGGGGAAACAGTAGCATTAAGCTTTCCTCTAATGTACCATTTCTTCATATTGTATGATTCTGCTATCCATATAATATTAATATAAATTAGAAGTAACGGTGGAATTCCAAATTTAAAAAAAAAAACGAGTAACCGAAAGTACGATTTTACAAAATGGTTTTTCAGTTTTTTTTGAGGAATTTTCTCAAAAACAACTTGAAATGTTAACTGCAAAAATATAAAGCTCTCATTTTATAAGTAAAAATTTTTATGAAAGAAGTTGATATTGTGTATTTTGTGGCGTTAAAATTTCAAATGAAATTTGGTTTGTTTATGTTGGCGCAATAAATAATAATAATAACATAAGAAAGAAAGGGATTAGCTGTAGCGCGCTAGACTACCATGCGGAGGTTCCAGGGTTCGAGTCGAGAGTGCTGCTGTTGTTTGTAACAAGAAAGGCAGTGCACTAAAAAGTCTCTGGGCGTCACTGACTAATCAATGTTCAAGCGCCATTAAGTTAATAATAATAATAATTACACATAAGCATCATATACTTAAGTAAAAATAAGATTTTTAAGTTTTCATTTATAAATGTGATGCAAAACTTTCTTTCCCATTTTATTTGTTTAAAAGAAGAACCCGAAAAGTAATATTCTCTTAAAATATTGATGAAGATAAGAAACACAAATTTTAAAACAAAAAGTTAAACTACAAAAACAGAACAATAAATAAAATAACAAAACTGGAAAGAAAAAAAAAATTGTGTAATGGGTCAACTATGCAGTTTTTATATTCCCTACAAATACTCAAGGATATCTTGGGGAGGAGTGGGCCAGATAGCATTCTTTCTTGTATACCCTAAAGGAATAGAAACAAAACTTTAATGGTCATATCTAAACTACATTCTTTCAATGTGAGTAAACAACATAAAACCTATTGTCCCTTTAGTCAGGTGACCGTGTGATGTTACATAAAAAGTATTTAACCTTTTTTTTTTATGATATGACTTACAGTTACAAAAGAAATAATAAAAACATTCCTGTGATGTATCTGAAGCATAATAAAAGGACATCAACATGTACGATATATAAACTAATTGGTTTCATAAACATGGAAGTCTTTAACAAGAATAACTTAGAAGTGAAGTCATCTATATGAAATCTGTTTCATAAAAAAAAGATTTATCTCTCTTCTAACATGGCTGTTAAAGTGAAGTGAATAATGGATAGCTATTCCCAGTAATCAGAAAATGAATGTTATTTCCATTCAATACTGAGAAAAATAGTAGGGGAAATGGAAAAACTAGAAAGTGGCTACGCTCAATTGGAGAAAAGTACTATCTAAAACTAATATTCTTGTAAACAATGATTAAACTTAGTAAATGCAGTCCTGTAGATATAACCACAGAAAAGCTTGGGTCCAGCTAATGAAATTAATTAAAATGGTTCAACTTATGAAAATATCACCAAAAGGAAAAATAAATTGAAACTTTATACAAAATTACAAAAATAAAATAGAAATACTTAATTTATGCTTATAAACATAAGCATTGAGGAAAATAGATAAATCGATGAGAAGAGTTCTCGACCACTCAATGTTTCAATATGTCTATAGATTTTCGGTTGTTGGTCAGTGAAATAAATGAAAATTTTAGTTAAAGGTAAACGTTTCGATTATATTTCATAATCTTCCTCTGTACCTGTATACAACAACAAAAATCAAAACAAATAAATATATACATATAAAAAAAAACATTATATCAAAATAATAAACTAAACCAAACACTAAGTGTGTTAAGATAACCTACCAAAACTATGATGTTTTTTCTTCAAACGATATTATTGCATTTTTATTATTAAATAATATATATTCTACTATTTTAATATTAAGTAATCTGTTATTTATAAAAGACCAAAAAATTCAACCTCTGACTACTGATAATTGTTGCACAAAAGGTTATGGGTAAGCTGACAATACAATGCTATAGAGGAGTAGGTACCAAGAATGGTTTTCTTGTGGCATGTCTTTCATGAACTAGCCACCAGATGCTACAGTAACAAACACTAGGTTTGATTTATTAAATTGTAATAAGCTATATTTTTAATCCTGCTAGGTCCATTTTTTGTTACAGGATTTTTTTTCTCTCGAGCAATGTATACCATTTCCTTAAACTTCAAAATATAAGAACCCTCCATCAGCGAAGTCAAAAACATGCTGTGATAATGCTGTATTTTTTTTTTGTTGGTTATATCGTATTTATGTTGATATATTCGTTTTTCTAAATATTGCGATGTTTCTCCAATATATTTTTGATCACAATCGTTACACTTGACCATATAAATCAGATTGTTACATTTGTTAATTGGTATTTTACTTTTGAGTTTTGAATATATTTTCTTGCATATGGTGTTTTTACATTTGTGGGCCAGTTTTATATTGATGTCTCTGAAAATATTCTGATTTTTTCCGATAAACCATTAACATATTATGTTGACTTATAGATATAAGGGAATTGTGGATCAATACCATCATTATTGCTTACTATTATATTGACCATTTTAGATAGGTTTAATATTTTATTGATACTATGGTTTGCGAAAGCATTTTTCCTTAGAACGTTTTTAATGCGGTCCTTGTTTTGTTTGTGAAACTGAGGATCACTTAGTTCCAATGCTTTATATTTAAGTTATATTTAGGTTATGGCTGCACTTAGTTTGCATTTAAAGGGATGTTGAGAATTATAATTTAATGTTGTTGTATACAGGTACATTTAACTAAATTTTTTTTCATTGACCAGTACCCGAAAATCTATAAACATATTGGAAAATAGATAGTTGCATTTTTCCTAGGCACTGAACATTTTTTTTTTTGTAATAAAAAAATGCGCTGGGAAAACTCACACGACTTTCTCTTACGCTAATTAATACAATTTAATCAAGAAATTTTCTGTAAATATGCAACGTTACAATGTTTAGTTGGGCTGGCCATAAAAACGATGGTGAGGATTTTACTTGTATCAAAGCGGTCATATGTGAAGCGCTCTATGTCAAAATCAACAAAGCTTGTGCAAACTAACCTAACTGGCAGACACCCCTAATACCCCATTAAAATCAACTTTTTCAGAAAAATGTTACAAATAAAAGTGATACGTTTCTATCTATGCACCAAGCATTCCAAAATTAAAGAAAATCGTTGTAACCGTTTGCAAGTATATTCCAAAAAAAAACAAACCTATGCTGTATGTAAAATAGCACATCCTATTAAAAACCGATTATCTTCATTTGGAATTCTATCAATGCTTCTAATGTATGGTGATAAAACTATGTATTATACTGAAGTGGTAATTCAGAGGGCGGCATAATAATATTGTTCCTGCAGAACCATCAAAACTTCTCATAGATTTCCGGTGGACAACTCAATTTCAAAAATCTGGCATGATTTTCAATACTTGCTAGGAGTAAAGAGAAAGTAATAATGAATATTATTTCATAAGTATCAAAAACATGCAGAAAAATTAATTGAAACACATTATATTGAATAATTGGTTGTAATATTGCATGCTCTATAGCCTGTGAATTCACAACATGCTTAAATTAAACTCATATTCATCCTTCATTGTGTACGGTTTCTACTCATTCTCATTGTGTACAGTTTCTCATTAAGATTTCTCATCCAAAAAAAAAAAAATGCAAACACTTTAAACGGAAATAAATCAAACAAACAAAACTGTTCAACTAGGGGATTTCATAGCATGGTAATTAGAAAAGAGCTTTTTCAAAGAAAAGGAAAATGGTTGCTTAGTTTTTTATGGTATTTCATTTTTTTTTTTAAATTTAAGGCGCGTCAACATCTATGATCTTATTTGTGCCCGGAGACTTCTCTCAGTACACTGTTCCAGACAGTGCTCTCCAGACAACAGTATCCATCCATCTCCAGACAGTGAGCTGTAGAGGCTCCTTGGTGGTGTTGTAGAGAGGTTACTTAGTGAATTTACTGTAACCAAATTTAATCATCTGAAATTGCACATGGTAGCAATGCTGTAAGAAATAATACTAATTATGGCATAATTGCCTTGCTGTACAAGAATGTACAGCAGGAGGCTAAAAGTTAGTTGGACAAATTGCATGAATATTAGCAAAAACAAAAAACAAGAAGAAAAATAGCTCTTGTAAAAACAAAATATAACAACCTTTTACAACAGGGTTCATTATTCTCAAGTATAGGTATCCTTTGAACAAAAAACAATTCTTACTTTCATATAAAAAAGATGCAGTAGTAGAAACAATATACATATTAAGATAGAAGGAAGAAATATAATTCATTTCAATTCCATTTTCATTACATCAAATATATTCCTAGTATACAATCAAGGAATAAAATTATTCTCCGTAAGAAATTTATTAATAAAAATAAGAAAAGTAAAAAACCATACTATATTGTACATATTAAAACTGATGGTAGTAATTATTATTAGTATTTTATACTACAAATGAGAGGAAAAGTAAAAAGAATGGCAGCGCCCATCATTGTTTTATGAATTAAAAAATAAATAAAAATGAAGGCTTTCATTTAAGAAAAATGTATTAACACTATAATACGACCTTAGAGGGAAACATAACCCCGCTCTTCCCCCCAAAACCCCTTAAATGACCTTACCAGAGAAATATTTTAAATAAAAGTTGTAGCAATTATATATGTAGTTCACATTCTTAATTTAAAGAAAATCGCTGGTGCCTTTTTAGAGAAAATACTAGAAAACTAAAAAATACATTTCAGTAATAACCCAGTTCCGTCTTTCGATTTTCTTCAAACTCGGAATTTCATCAACGCATTTAATTCTTATTAATATTATTTAGATGACTGAACTATATAGTAAATTGAAATAGCACTTTAGAGGAAAACCTAACCCCATCCATCTCCCCAAATTGCCCTTATATACATTTTTTCAGAGAAATGTTTTAAATAAAAGTTATCTTGGTATGTGTAGTTGACATAACAAGTTTGAAGAAAGTCGTCGGAGCCATTTTCAAGAAAATTGCAAAAAAAATATTCAATAAAGTGCTAATTCCGGTTGAGATTTTGCCAGATTACCTTCTGTCGAACGGAATATCAAGTCTGGACTTTCTACGATTTTTCGTTTCTGAGCTATGCTTATATACATACATACATACAACACACACTTGACTACTTGCTAAAAACCACTTTTTTGGTCTCAGGAAACCTCGAAACGGATATTTCCAAATGAAAACTCATCGAAAATTTTATTAGGAGTAAGAGAAACTAAAAATTATTCAATAAAACTGTTTATAGATGTATAAAGGTGATATTGAACATGAATAAAAGGCCAGATTTGAAAATGAAGTTAAATTATAATAATATTGTATACAAGTTTAAATACCGGATGTTATCCAGCGTTGCGGACCCAGCCACATTTTCAACACAGTTAATATTATGTTTATGGTATTTCCTCTTCGATTACTTGAAAGAGACTGCCCAGCTCCATGTTTCCATTATGGCCGATAGAGTGTAAAACCGAATTTAACATGTTCGTCAATAGATCAACAAAAACCATATGTATATTTAAAAAAAAAAAAAATCACAAAGTGAAGACAAAAAAATCCAATCAAACGATACTGGATTTACTCGGATTTGTTAAGGTTTTCAATTGTATGTATTACATAAAGATATTTTAAATAAGAATATTGAAATATATTATATAATTATAAAATTTATATATTTTCTTTTATTTAATTTATTTTATAAATACTATTCAATTCTAGTCTCCTATCATATAGAAAAAGACAGTAAAAATGTATAATGCTTTTTATTTATTTATTTTTTTTTGTTAATTGGTCACACTGAGTTGGAAACTGAGTTGGAATTGTCTGACTAAAATCTGATGAGGGATAAAGTTTTTTTTTTATATGTATGTATAGAAAAATAGAAAAAAAATCAAACTGAAATTAACTAAAAATGGTAAGTATACACATTTGTTTTTATCTTTATAAATCATAACATATTATAATATGCATTTTATGTTCTGTATATTTTTTTTAATGTTCTATATGAGTTGGACATATGATCGCAATTTATTTTTTATATATACACATTACTATAAGAAGGATTAGAATGATAAAAAGAATAAAATAAAAAAATTCTTCTGCATCTAAAGTTCTTCTTCTTAATGCTCTGTCTCACATTCTTTTATGCAATTCTTTTTCTTCTTCTTCTACTTCTTGTTCTTCCACCCTTTTATTATTACTTCTCCATTTTTAATGCAGCACAGCATTCACAATGTCATACTGCAGTCACCAATTTGAATACCGCGACGACCCAGTAAATCGTTTTATAGCTTACTGTTGTAAACATATATTTAAATAACTAAACGTTTTATCAAACTTTATGAAAGTCTAAACTGCAGTTCTCTGAATAATTTTTTTTTTTATCAAATTGTAATATTTCACAATTGAGGTTAAGTGTTTTTAAGGTTCATTGGATTGTATTTTTACTTTCTTTGTTTTCCTTTGCTTTTCTATGTACTTTATTAATAGAGTCAAGTTATTTCTAAATAATAATACTTGAAATATTTTCTGGACTGGTTATCAATATTGTTATTGAGTGTGTAATCTATTATGCAGAATTTCAATAATCTAAACCTAATTCATCACACAATTGTAAACTTAAAACAATAACAAAGTTTGCAACATTGTTTTGGAGAGTATAAATAATGTTCTTAAGATAAAGGCAAATGCTACTCACTCGCATCTGTTACTAATATTTATGTTTTTGTTCACCAATAAGAACAGATAAGCTATAAGCAAATAAATCTCTTTTAATTTGGATTTGTAAAAAAAATTTAGATTATGTTATTTTTCAAAATAAGTAGGTCACTTTCAACTTTCAGGTACTACTTCGATGACTTCAATTAATATATTAAAATGAAGAGAATGATTTTAAGATAAGCTATTATTATATCACGCTATTGTTATTCAGACAATAATATTACTAGGATAAAAGTCATCTCTAGTGGCAGTGTAATTGCTAGTGCTTCATGAAAAAATGTAATAATTCTAAAATATTCATCGGTCAAAGTTTTTTCTTTTCTTTTTCCAAAGTAATAAAGTTTAAATCAATACCTGCATATACTTCAAAGTGTGTGATTGCACAATTTATTTTGAGTAAAAAAAAAAAAACAACAAAATCATCGTCCGATTATTCTCCAGAGATTAGGGAAGAAACATTGTTAGTTTTTTGTAAGATTAAAAACTAATAATTATAACAATAAGGACGCTTGCTGATATATAAACTGATTTTACTTTACTAACAAAAAGAACCAGAAAATTATCGAATTTGTTCTTGCTGAAGCACATATTGCATGCAATTTTGGTTTAGTAGTTGTATCGTATCCATGGGCTCACTCTCAGATGAATATGTATAAACTCTGTTAACAAACTTGTAGGTCTCAGTGGATTTGGGTTTTTAGCTATTCCCTTTACAAATCTAACGTCTACATTTTTTCTGTTTATATCAACTAGGAAACATTTTGTTTTAGACTTTTATTTATAAAGAAATATGTATTATTAATGTTCCAGAATTACTAAATTGGAAAGATATTATCTGTTTATCAACTTAAGACCTTTCTTTTTTTTAATAAGTTAGAAAGTGTTCGTTATAAACTTCTAAACCAAACAATTATTACTTTAAGACACTATTATAAACAGTCGGATGAATGTTTTTATATTTTAAAGGAAAAGAAAATAGGAAATAAACATCATTAAAAAAATGTCTACTTCAAACAAACAAAAAAAAAAGAATGAAAATATCATAGAAATTACGCACAATGGGTCTCTTTGACCTTTGAACCTAAGTACATTAACCCCAAATTGAAAGGGCTTTCATGCCTAGAATAAGAATGATAAAAATAAAAATTTACAAGTTATAAAGAAATTAATGGACAAAAATTAGACATTAAATAAAAAAATATCCTCCCTGGCATCTAGAGTCAAGTCTTAGAACTAAAAATCGGAGCTCCAATAGGGATGGATATACAGCTTTGGCAAAAACCGAGGTATTTTTCTATTTAAACCTAGGTTTCGTTTATTTATTTATTTATTTTTTTAACAAGAGAATTAAGTAATATTGACTTTAAAAAATTAAGTTATTAACTTTGAAGGAAATTTGCCTTCTTTTGCTCTTTGAAATAACATCCGCATTATCGATCGTGCCAATGTTTTTTTTTTTGTTCAGAGTATTTTCCTTAAAGAGTCTCAGTTTACATAAAGAAAGAAATGGGATTGGGTAACTTATAAGTAGTACCATATGGGCAAGAGAATAAAAGCCCTTCACAGGTAGATCTGTAATTGTTGTCTATAAGTTGTCAACCTAGTTCAGCAAAACATTTTGCCGTCCATCATATGGACATAAATTTGTAAAAAGCTAAAAAATATAATATTTGAGAGAACAGAGAGATAAGGCATCAAAATTTGTATAATTTTGCAAAATTTAATTGATCATTTCATAAGACTTTGATGAATTTCTGAAGGGAGAAAGAGAAATGTAATTTGCGTTAAACCCGCATAATGTTTTTAAACTTTTAAATACTTCATTTTCTAAAAATGAAAATGGATCCAAAATTAAATTAATGAAAAATCCTAGAGTAGCAAAGTTTGGATGTTTAACATCTTGTTTACTTTTTTCAAATCTGGCCTATTATCCTCTGACAAGCCCTTTTACTTTTTGTCCTAACATTATTTTGCCTTTATTTACTTTTTTTTTTCGTTTTGTAATTACAAATAATCATAATAATAATACAGAAAAATATCTAATTATTTTTTTGAAACAAGAGAAAAGTATAATATTACAATTCTTGTTAACAATTAAAATGTCAACATTTTTTTCTGACACTAAAATTGGTCACATCTTGTATATTCTTATGATTCAGCGTTTTGGGGGAGCCTGAATCTGTATTCAGTTTCAGAATTTTATCATTACTCTATTACATTTACTTTGCATATAGTTTCCATTTTTTCGAATACTGTTTCATTTCAGTAATCGTTACATTTTCAGATTCATACAGGAATCCATTCACCCAAACTATCATGTTGGTATCAAAATAAGCTAATTTTTCAAACAAATCCTTAAGCTAGGATTTGGTAGAAAATTGTCTAGGCTTATTAATGGTACAAGATCTTTTGTTAACTTACAAGTAATTTAAAAACACATGATAAGTTTTTTTTTTATTAAATAAAATCTAGTTTCAGGTCAGATTTAGGGACGTTAGCACTAATTATTTTTGAATACTCTGAGACAAAGTGTTGATCTATGGAATCTATGACAATCTGTGAGTCTATTTTGATAAGAAGCATTACATACATCATTTAGTTATGTAATGAAAGTAACATATATTTTGGTTGATGTCAATACTATTCTTGTTTTACAATATACTTTTGGATTTTTCTGTTAGTTTTAGTATCAGATCTTTTTAATGATTGTTCCAATTTCATATTATGGTACAATTGTTGTAGTAGTAGGATAAGAAATCAGGTAAAAGATAAAAGGCAGGTTGTAATATTGATCCGAATGCTGCTGTTAGTAAAGTATCCTCAATCTCTGTATAAAACACACCATTGGTGTGCCGCTACTGCTGCTGTTAGTCTCACCCACTCTCTCTGGAACTCTCTCTGGTAACTACTACAACCCCCTATTTTCTCCTAGTCTAGACGTCTAGACGGGTTGTACGTCACTCTCTACCGTTACTTCTAAAGAGCGCGGGTGTACTTGGCCCTGTCACCGATCCGTTAACAGAATAGAGAAAGAGAATGACTAGACGTAAATATTGACTGTGTCTGAAGTCTCTGGTATATCCAACACAGTACATACAGTTACTACTAAAAACTCTTGCGAACATACATATATACACTAGTTTATTCATTCGTATAATACTACAAAAAGAAGTGTATATTAAACTTTTTTTTTTCTGTTGTTGATACTCTTCAGATATAAGAGCAATATTACTTCCATACCCATGCTTACAACTGTACCCAAGAACAGCTTAACTACATCTCATGCAATTGATTTGGGCTGCAGAGTATGACGCAATAAATGTTTAATACTGCTAAGATCTCAATAAATCTTCAAGTATTTCTCATCTGAAGAAAAAGTGTGCTATCATGGACTAGGATATATATATATAATTATATTTTTGCCATCTTAAATTTTCTAAAAACTTTTTCATCATAGTATCATGCAATTTTTACGCTTATTTACTATATCTGATAAAAAAAATTCCTTGCTTTTTTTTCTAGAAATTAAAACTAAGTATCAGAGACATTTTCCGTGGTAGCCTGCTTCATTTTGTGGTCATCGACCGGTTTCGGGCGTTCGCCAATCTTGAGGATGCGTTTTTCAGACAGTTTACACACTTTAATAAATACTATAAACTAACTTTGCTTTGTGCAGGTCTGTGTTGCCACACTGTCTGAAAAACGCATTCTGAAGATGGGGCGAACGCCCGAAACCGGTCGATGACCACAAAATGAAGCAGGCTACCACGGAAAATGTCTCTGATGCTTTCCAGCTCTGCGGAACCAACCACCACAATAAAACTAAGTAACTTATATCATATGAGCCTTTTAAATGAACGAAGATTATATCCCTAATTAGAAAGATTACACCTAATTTTTCAATCTAAATTTGGTCAATATATATTTCTTTTTTTTACTTTTGTTCATTGGGAAATATACATTCTTGAATTTTTATTCATCTCATATTCATTTTATTCACATTCAGTGAATAATTTATTCATTCGGTAAAATGCAAACTATTTATGCAATTTTCAGTTGACGAAGTGATTTATCCATGTTGTTGCATAAGGAGGAAGAACATTGAAACATTTCCCGTATGAAGTATTTAGTGGTCTAGCTACTTGTTCAATGCTTATATTATTTTATGCCTGCATTAGACAGTGTGTCATCAGAAGCCCCTAGTTTCGGGTGGCTAAAATCATCTCTTTCACTGGTCTTACACCATGATACCATCCAGACATAAAGAGCATATAGCGAAGATAGTTTATTTACCATTCTGAGTCTATCTCACCATTGTTTAAATAGATTGTCTTAGAGGTCTCCATTGTAGTGCCCTGTAGTAGCCCTGCTTTCTGGCATTACCTTACTTTTCCATTATGAGGCCATTAATGATCCTTTTTTTTTGCTCCCTTTAATGTTAGAGAGGGAGTACCGGCTGTAACATTCCTGTGCCTCTTAGTTCTCCTCATTGAACAATGAAGGTAGTACCCACTACAGCAAAACCCTATTTCTTTTGGTATATCAATAATCCACTTCTCTCCAAACATGTCATAACGTCTTTTTTGTGAGGATTTACTATTACCACAATTGCGAATCTAACAATTTATCGATGTTGTTGTTTGGTTTCCTCTTCAGCAACTCTTCTGCTACCAAAGCAAAAGACCTGACCTTATATTTGTTATAGATGGCATAACACATCTATCAGTGTAGGCTAGTGTCCGTTCTTTCGCTGGATACCTTTCCGCAATGGTTTGAAGAGTAACAAGCTCTATGTTCAAGTTTATTTGAAATAACTTTTTTCTTAATATCTTTGATGTGAGTTTCATCGTATTCGACGGCCTTACTGGATCACATACTTCTGTTTTGTGGGGTTTTGCTCTTTTTTTTTTTTTTGAGGGGGCCAATGCACTGCAGCCTTACATTCTAGGATTTTGCTGTTAGAGGAATATCTCATAATAGGAATCGATTGCGTTGCTCCTTAATTGAAACGCGATAAGATATTTTTGTACACCTGCTTATGGTTAAGACTAAACTATCACACCCGTTGCTCATCTAACATTTAAACAATTTGAATTAGTTGATATGGTGCAATTATTGTTTTTCTGGAGAAATTAAATCAACATCATTCGCATATTAAATTGTAGCAATAATAGATCTTCTAGGGCATATTGATTTTTACTTTGTAACTACATTCTCTGGCACGGTCCATGGCACTGTTGTGCTAAAATTTAGTTTTTTGTATTTCTTTTTTTAATTTTAGCCATTTTCTCATAAAAAACTTTTAAAAATAATAAAAACATCTTATTCTCATACAAATATATATATGTGTGTGTAAATGTGTGTGTGGGGGGGGGGGGCAGTGTATTTTTTTTCTACCGTTATTATCCATAATGTCAGGAATTTATTTTTTCCAATGTTTCATTGTACATTATTACATATGTAAAGTTTAATTAAATAGAATATAAATATGTTAACTAGGAAATTTAAAAGATTATGTATATATATATTATATTTAAGTAAATAGTAGTGATATAGATCCAAATATTCATTAAATTTAAAAATTTTTAACTTGTAAAAATTTAATAAATTCCAAAAAAATATTCGGCAAAGTCAGTTCACTAAGAAGTTTTTACTTCTCCAGTTTGCAGTAACCGCTATTGATCAAGATTTTTTCTTATAAGTTTACTTCTGGTCGGTTCATATTTAAAAATCATAGATAGCATGATCTACAAAGAATTTTGTACAGATGAATATCTCATTGCCATATATTTGTATCCACGTCTTCTGTTTTAGAGTAAGCTTATATTTACTAACTTATTTCTGAAACTATGTTCCTTTTAACAGACTGGTGATTTATGACAATGCAATATTTGAAAATGCCGCGTCCAAGTATTGGAATGACCAGCTTTGCCATTTCATCTGCCCTTTCATTTCCTTTACTGCAACAATGAGCCTTACCCGCTTCCATATATTCAATATTTATAGTGTGTGTGTGTGCGTGTGTTGTATGTTTGTATATTGTAAATTATTTTTCAAAATAAAAAGTAAGAGGAAATAACTAGTTCATAAAAAGCTTACACATCTACACAGATATTGAAACTTCTATGGGGAGAGTTGAAATATTTAAATAATAAAATGAGTTAGAAAAAATTATTGAAATAATTTATATAAAAAAAAATTAATTAATTTTTTTCTTTCAACATTCATAATAAAATGGCCAAACTATAGCTATTTCCTATAAAGAAAAATTTCCCTTTTCGTTTATAATAATACAAAAGAGCTAAAAATAGAACCGCAGAGTGTTGGGAAAGTTTTTGGTAAAGGTACGTGCGTGATAATAAAGCTAATGAATTCCTAATGGTATAGCGTTGAATTATCTAAGTTGAAGTGGCCATACCACTGAGCGTGAGGGGGAGGGGTGGCAGGTAAGTGAACGTTCCGTGAAAGGCTTCCATTGAGTCAGTGGTTTTCTAAGAATAAGTAAGTATTGCATTTCCTTCTTTGACTCATAGGTACCTAGCTATTATACAAAACACAAACACACACACACACACACACACACATACAGTACCATATTACAACACTACTGGAGTCGCACACATTGAATAAAAACGTCCCGGACCTTGGCTGCATTCTTTGAATATTGCGGTAGTGAGGTATCTCATGCTCCTAATATTGTAAGAATAATAAAAAAAAAAATTCTTGTTTGAAACACTGATACGTTTTTTAATTACTATTCTAATTAATAAATTGGCTATAAACTTGGAATGTTTACTATAGAATCACTTGGTTTAATCATTACAAATAAATATGATTAGACGGGATTTATATGCTGGTTTTTACAGCATAAGGTCTATCTGAGTGTGACGACATTGTACAGAGCGCCCTCACTCAACAAGACTGAATAGTTCATAGATTCGTTCTAATATCAATTTTGATGAAAAAAAAAATGTTTCAATTAAAAGTTTAGTTGCAATTAACATTTTAGGTTTAAAGAAAATTGAGGAGGTCTGGGGGAAAAGGGACCCATAGAACCATAGTTCCTTTTTCCCTGGAACTTATCAAATGAACGGCCAAACCTTCCTGCATATGCTAACCAAATTTTTATTTCAATGAATCAAGTGTAGGTGGAGCACATTTTTACTTTCTCTTACTCCTAGTTAAGAGGAAGTATTGTAATCGTGTCAAATTTTCGATATCGAGTTCTCACCGGAAATATCCGTTTTGAGGTCCCCCTGAATCCAAAAAAGTGGTTTTAAGAAAATGACCTGTGTGTGTGAGTATGTTTGTGCGTGTGCGTGTGTGTATATGTATTTATGTGAAATGCATAGCTAAAAAACGAAAAACCGTAGAAAGTTGAAACTTGATATTCCGTTTAGGTATCACCGTGGGATCTGACAATGGGTCATCTGCCAAAATTCCTCAACCGGAAGTACCACTTTACTTGTTGTTTTTTTTTTCTATTTTGCGATTTTCTCAAAAATGGCTCCGAAGATTTTTTTCAAGCTTTGTATATAAACCACACATACAAAGATAAGATCTACAACTTTTATTTAAAATATTTCACTGGAAAAATTCATTTAAGGGCACTTTTCTGGGAGGGGTGGGGTTATGTTTCTATCTAAAATGCTATCATAGTTGATTATACAATTCCATCATCCAAACAAAATTAATTAGAAATAAATAGACGGCCAAAATTCCGAGTTTCAGGAAAATGAGTAAACCGGAAGTGCGCTTTTACTGGACAGTTTTTTTTCAGTTTTCGATGAATTTCATTAAATTTGGTACACTAATTATAAAATTTGAGAACTGGAGTAAGAAAGTCGTGTGAGTTTTTCATCCCAGATTTTTTCTTTGATCAGCTGTGTGACAATAACAGAGATCCAATAATAAGTAACATTCAATGTACGTTTTCTCAAAATCAAGATTTTACCTATGGGCTCCTTTTCCTCAGACCTCCTCAATTGTGGGAGCTATTTTCGAGGAAATTCCCCCCATCTCCCCCAAAAAACAACGCAAATACGTATTCTGTAAAGATGCACTTGGGAGAAACATTTTCTTCAAATTAGGATTCCAGCGATCCTTTTATTGTAAATTAATATTGTAGAACTCCCTATAGCTCACTGTCCGGTGATGGACGCTGTTGTCTGTAACGAGAGAACACTATGCGGAGGCCAGCAGTGCACTCCGGGCGCCAATGACTATACATGTTGACGCGCCTTAATTTAAAAAAAAAAAAAATATTTTAGAGGAAATGAAACCTACATTATACTGAAGAGGGAAGCTTAACGTTACAGCTCCCACAGAACTCGACAAAGAAATTCGCCTAGGATAAAATGTTCCAGATAAAAGTGATAGACATTTAGGTGTTGAAGATAATAAACAATATTTAAAGAAATGATCGGAGCTATTTTCAATGAAATCGTGAAAAACTGAAAACAAACAAAAAATTCTGCAATAAAATTGCATTTTTAATTATTGATGAATCTTGTCCGAAATTTTCTTTAAGATGTTTGGTTGTTGGTAATCTAAAGGGAATGTAATTCATATATCAATCAGTATTTGTATTCTATAGCAGAGGTTCTCAAATGTTTTTTTTTTTGGCTTCAGCAATTGCTTCCTTAAGAACTGTCTTCATTTGATTCAGTGGCGGCACCTTTGAGAACGTGAGAATGATTCCATGATTCATGGCTCTGTAAATATTAGGCGATGAATGATGGTGTTCAATTTTTTTTTTTTTTTTTTACTAGCACGCATTATTTTTGTTAAATTATTTATGCGAAATTCTCTAGCGAGGCTTACTTTTAATATTGTTTAATTGTAGAGCAAACCATTTTTTTAAATGATATTAAGATATTAAGAAAAAGTTATTTTATTTTATTTTTTTATATGCCATTTAATTTGAATAATGAACAAAGAAGAAGTATTGAAAGAATTAAGAATAAAAATAAAATCAAGAAATTAAAATAATTCTTACAGTTCAAAGAGGGAAATAACCTGCAGGGAGTGCCATAAAAAAATCCATTTCCAGAGTAATTTTTTTTATTATTTCTTGAATCATGATAGAAAAAAATGTTATTTAAAAATGAAAGTCCCTATTAATTCATGAGTTCAATGTGTTTTGTTTCCTGTTTTCATGTTAAATAGAAAAGGATTTTGAGGATTTAAGGAATATAAAATGTCATTTCATTAGATCTCGTTTGTTTGTCTCCCCCTCCCCCATTCGAGATATCAAAAATACAAAAGCAAAGATTCAGTAATTTATTTAGTATATTTGCTGTCAATATTACTTGACCATGTAAAAGGGGGAGGGGGGCAGTTCAAAGCTGCAAATTAACCAGTTTAAACAGTCACGCAATCAAATAGTATTTCACGCTATACTATAACTATATATATCTATATTGAAAATAATAATTATAATATCATTGTTTGTGAATTTATTTTTAACCATATAGTTGATTAAAAAACTTTAAATAACTCAATAAAATGTTTATCAATAGAATCAAGTTCACTTTCTATGGAGTTGATAATAAATTAACAATTATACGTACATTTATATATCTCTGGGACAGAATTTTTCAAAAACCAAATTTCAATTTCTTAACAAAAATATAACTTCTAAATATCTTAATCAATATTATTTATTATTTAATATTACTTATTATTCTTATTCAATAGTTTAATATTATTACTTATTATTTAATATTATTTATTTACAAATTAAACTATGGACCAGCTCACTTAGAGCTTCACACATACAGATTACAATATTTAAAAATTTTCCGTGATAGCCTGCTTCTTTTTGTGGTCATCGACCGGTTTCGGGCATTCGCCCATATTTAGGATGCGTTTGTCAAACAGTGTTATAACATAGACTTGCACAGAGCAAATTCAGTTACCACACTGTTTGACAAACGCATCCTGAAGATAGGCGAACGCCCGAAACCGGTCGATGACCACAAAAAAAAAACAGGCTATCACGGAAAATATCTCTGATGCTTTCCAGCTCTGCGGAACCAGCCACCACAACGATTACAATAATATAAATGAAAGTTAAAGATCTTGATATAGTCGCGGTTTCAGTCTTCTAGATGGATCGCCTATGTAGAAATGGAACGTTGAGGTACTGTATGAAGTGTGAGCAAGAAGTTGTCTGTTAATTTAGTCGTATGAGTGTGAATATCTGTAATGTCTAGTTCTCCGTGTATTTGTGTGTTTCTGGTTAACCAAGGGGCGTTTAGTGCAATTCTTAGTAGTTTATTTTAAAAAGTCTGTAATCGTTTTGTCAATGTGTTTGCTAGCTGTTATCCAAACTGGGCAGACATAAGTCAGAAGTAGCCTGAGGAGTGTCTTATACAGAAGCACTGTACAGGAGTGTTTGAGTGGGGTGTTGCTGTTAATGAGTGGGTAGAGCTGTTTCAGTCGGCTGTATGCTTTGTAGTTTATTGTTAATTGTGTGGTCTCCAGAGAGTCTTGTGTCCAGGATCACGCCGAGATAGCGCACTCCTTCGTCTTCGGTTTCCAGCGAATTTCTTGTTTTTTAATTTGGAGTATATGAAGGTCTTCGATCCGGAACCTCCTAAGAGCAAAGATTTTTGCTTCCGTTTAGGAAGGATTTTAGCTTCTATTTTTGGCACAAGTTTTGATAATATGTTAATTGCTATTTTAATCAATAAAATTACAGTTATGATCTACAAGAAATAAAAGGAAAAAATCTGGTATGAAACACTCACACAATATTTTCATACTGGATTCTCAGCTAAACAATTTTTTTCTTACACTCGATAATTTTACAATATATTTTATAATTCCTTAATATTATTATTATTGGAAGAGCTATACAATATATATACTGAAATGTTACTTTAGAAAGTCTAACTTCTTACGTAAGTCCCTTGAATCTCCTAAATACAATTTTCTCACAAAATTGCTTTTAAATAAAAAATGAAACACTTTCATGATTTTAGTAACTTTTTTACAGACTGACTATTCAAAAACATTTCTTCTTCGTTCTCCAGAGCCTCGAAAAAAGCACCTCCTTCTGGTAAATACTTAAGTTTCAAATATACTGTGTTAAATTTGAAATATATGAGATAGGATCAATGCTATTGACTCGCTTTTCACTTACCTACTGCTTGGGATTGTAGATACGTATCCCCACCACCACCTCTACATTTATGATATTAAGAGAAATCAGTAAAATTTGAAGCCTTAAAGAAAATTGGTTATTTATATTTTATTTGTATTAATAGGTTTTAGAAGACGAGAAATAAGTGAGGAATAGTTTTTGAGAAATAAACTAGAATCAATGCTGAACACTGTTTAATTAACTAGAGACATAAAAACTGCCAGGACTTTACATGTAAATAGAAATTAAGTAACGAGAGATTTAGATTAAATAAAGAGAAGGGTAATAGTTGGTTGCTGACGTGTTATAACTGCTGTATAAACTGTTCTAAAGTAGGCGCAGCTTTATATATAGAGAGTCTCCCCACTCTAGTCTGGCCTAAGTAGCGAGTGAGATTCTCAATTTTGTGTGTGTCTCTCTCTCTCCCTGCTTTAGATCCCTGTCTTCGGATCCTATTACAAAGAGAAAGCCGTGTGAGTGCTTCACACCAGATTTTCCCAAGAAAATTGATTTTACAAGGATTCTGAGTTTGGGAACGAGACGGTTGGGCTTTCTGTATAATGCCATTTCGATAAAATGTACAATACTTCCATCTGGCGAGAATTAAGATAACTATATAGGTATTTAATAAAAATACCGAGTTTAAAAATACAATTTATGAATTAGAAGTATGAATATTGCAGTGTTGAAGAGAAAGAGACATGTAAGTGTCTAACAAGACATTTTTTTTAATTTTTTTTATTTTACTATACGCGAATGGACGACTAATATGGTGGTACGTGAATAAACAATTCTAGAGAAACATGGGCTACCCTGTTTTTATACTTCTCAATTTTATTTGCACATTTATCGTTTATTTATTTTTTCTACTTTAATATTATTGTGTTGGTTTCAATTTATTAAAAGAGGATGTTAAAAACCCCTCTGCTCAAATATCTGATGGCTTGAAGTTTTAGAATGCACATCCGGTTACTAGAAGGCCGCACACACGTCGCTGGATCTATTTTTACATCTTGATAAGGTAGTAGTAGTAGTAGTAGTAGTGTAAGGACGGAAGGGCTTAGGGCGAAATATTTCCTCTGAGGAAATACCAGGCATTACTGGTTTGGAATCTTTCTTTAGAGTGCGCCACTCTATTTATAGTCTTAGTTTGGTGGTTCAAACTTCTATCTACTGTCTTGAACTTCATTCCAAAATTCTTTATTCTATCAAATATAATTTTTTGATTTTCACATGATTTTCTCCTGCTGCAATTTACATAGCTGTAATTGATTACTCCTCTTCTTATTAGATATTCTTATTACATGTTTAGCTGCCTTCAATTTACATGAATGGGACAATCTAAACTATATAAAAACGACATTATTGGGGATAGAATAACCATATCTTAAATGAATTTTCATGGAAAACATTTCAAATAAAAGTGTAATTTTATGTTTGTGTACCAAATTTAATGAAATTCGTCGAAAACTGATAAAAACTGTCCAGTAAAAGCGTACTTCCGGTTTACTAATTTTCTTGAAACAACGGAATTTTAGCAAACTATTTATTTCTAATTAATTTTGTTTGGATGATAGAATTGTATAATCAACTATGATAGCACTATAGAAAAAAAAA
Source organism: Triatoma infestans (assembly GCA_011037195.1). Lineage (NCBI taxonomy): Eukaryota > Metazoa > Arthropoda > Insecta > Hemiptera > Reduviidae > Triatoma > Triatoma infestans. The sequence goes on from JAAEAF010004848.1 coordinate 37,686, forward strand.
CAAAACATAACTCCACTCCTCCTCCAAAAGTCCCCCTTAAATGAATTTTTCCAGAGAAATGTTTAAAATAAAAGTTATAGATCTTTGTATGCTTAGTTTATATAAGAAGTTTCAAGAAAATCGTCTCAAGACATTTTTGAAAAAATCGCGAAAAAGTGAAAAAAAATCATTTAGAAAAGTGGTAATATAAATGCACTTTCGGTTATCCGATTTTTTTGAAACTCGGAATTTCAACAACATATGCAATTATAATTAACATTATTTAGATAATAGAATTGTTTAATAAACTGAAATAGCACTTTAGATGAAAACCTGACCCCACCCTTCCCCCATAACTGCCCTTAAATGAAATTTCCCACAGAAACATTTCAAATAAAAGTTGTAGCTTTTTGTATGTCTAGTTGATATACCAAGTTTGAAGAAAATCATCCGATCCATTTTTGAGAAAAAATCAAAAAAGTAAAAAAACCAACCAGTAAAGTGGTACTTCCGGTTGAGGAATTTTGACAGATGACCCAATGTACCTAAACGGAATATCAAGTTTTAACTTTGTACGGTTTTTCGTTTTTGAGCTACGCTGTTCACACAATACACACAGAGATCATTTGCTAAAAACCACTTTTTTGGTACCTCAAAACGTCTATTTCCTGTGAAAACTCGATATCGAAAATTTGACACGATTACAATACTTCCTCTTTTACTAGGAGTAAGAGAAAGTAAAAAACTGTCCAATAATGTCGCCACTTCGGGTCAACCGGTTTTTTTTTTAATCGCGGAATTCTGGACACATATACCACCGTTCTTGCTAATATTATATCGATGATAGGATCATATAAACTGAGAACTGGCAGTTTTAGTGGAAAACCTAAAATGAAATTTTCCGGGTTAATGTTTTAAATAAAAGTTTTAAGTCCTGGTATTTTATTCGCCGTAGCATGCATATTGATTTTGTTCCTGACCGTTTTCGGATTTTCTTCCATTGTCATAGCAAATTCACCAAGTTCCTGTAGAGAGTTCACTTAAACATAATGTTTCTGTTACACTCCACTATATTATGTTAAAGTGAACTCTCCATATGAACTTGGTGAATTTGCTCTGACGATGGATGGAAATCCGAAACCGGTCCGGAACAATATTATGCATGCTACGTCGGATAAAATACCAGATGTTATCCAGCATTGCAGACTCATCCACATATTCATCAAAAGTTCTAACTCTTAGATAATACGTATACCAAGTTTAAGGATAATCGTAGCCGTTTCCGAACAAATCACAGAAAACTGAAATATTCATTCAATAAAGTGATAATTTCGTTTAGCCGATTTTGTCAAAAACCTTATTTTGCCAGCTCCCACACCCCCACCCACCCTCACTGGTGGAACTTCAACGAAATATCAAGTTTGAAGTTTCTGCAATTTTCCGTTTTGGAGTTAGGCTGACCACACACACACACACACACACACACACCGATTTCTAGAAACCGCTTTTTCTTAATCAGAGGACCACTTCAAAACATATATTTCCGGTGAAAGCTAGATATCGAAAATTATGACACGATTGCAGTATTTCCTTTTATTTTTATGACCAATAATATTTTATTACTATATTTTATACAGTTGGAATTTATTATGTCAATTTATTAGGTTCTTTTCCTCAAATCTAAATATAAAACAAATAACACTTTTTACTTTCTCTTACTCCTTAGTAAGAGGAAGTATTGTAATCGTGTCAAATTTTCGAGTTTTCAACGGAAATATCCGTTTTGTGGTCCCCTGAATCCAAAAAAAGTAGTTTTTAGAAAATGTGTATCTGTATGTACGTATATATGTGAAAGCATAACTTAAAAACGGAAAACCGTAGAAAGTTCAAACTTGGTATTCCTAAATCTTTAGGAATAACCAAGGGATCTGACGGTATGTTATGTCAAAATTCCTCAACCGGAAGAAACAGTTTAGTAGTTTTTTTTTTTTACTTTTTTACGATTTAAAAAATGGCTCCAACAATTTTCTTGAAACTTGGCATATCAACTACACATATAAACAGCAACAACTTTTATTTGCGACATTTCCACGGGAAAATTCATTTAAGAATAATTTTTGGAGGAGGGATGAGGTTACGGTTTGCTCTAGTGCTATTTCAATTTATTACTCAATTCTATCATCTAAATAATACTAATTAGAATTAAATATATTGTTGAAATTCCGAGTTTGAAAAAAAAATCGGATGACCGGAAGTGCATTTTTATTAGGAAGTAATTTTTCAAATTTTTGCGATTTTCTCCATAAAAACACCGAATCGAATATTTCATTAAATTTGATATAGTAACTACAAAATGTGTCCATCACAATTCTGAAAATTGGAATAAGAGAAAGTTGTATGAGTGTATCACAACAGATTTTTGTTTGTTTTCAATGTCAACGGATCGGTAATCGGGAAGTGAAAAGTCCAAATATTCATGTTACAATTTTAATAAATATTTTTTGAGAGAAAAATTCTTTGTTTTAGATTTTTTTTGTTGAACTGTCTACAGATTTATGAAATTTTTGTTTATTAGATTTGATAATTATCAGAATCTGTTTTGAAACACTGATAAGAACTTTCTCTTTATTTCAATTTTGACTAAATTGTAAAGTAACGCACTGTGTCAGTCCCCCCAGCAAATATTAGTGTGACATTATTGATAGTTTTTTTTTAATTTGCTACGATTTGCTCGCTAATTATAGCAATGTGTTCCTTTAAACTTCATACAAAATAAAAATACCTATGGCGCAACAGCCCATGAAAAGCACGCCATTTAATTGCGGCCTTCGCTACCTAGGGCGCTACTAAGTGTAGCTTCCCACTTTTCATCACGATGCTGGGTCAACACCGACTTTGCCCTCACGGGAATCGAACCCTGAATTCTCGCACGAAAGGCGACTGCGCTAGCCACTAGACCAACGGTGAGGACTAAAACCTGATGTAGTAATTATAATTATATCGACCTATCATTTTATATGGAAATAGATTTTAGTGGGGTCATTTTTAGTTGAAGTTGTCCCAGATATTAAATTTCCAAGTTTGAAAGACACTGCCAACAATAACTGAGTGAATTACACTAGGAGGGGAAATATTGAGAGTGTTTCACTCTAGATTTTGTTCGTTTTTTTAAATTGTAACATATAATTTTGTTCACTTATTAATCAATAATTTACACAGTATGTGTTCGATAGGTATGCTGAAAATCTACCAGTCCAATGTCGGCTGACAGTTCAGAATTAATGGTGACATTTCTATTGCACCCGTTACAAGTGTGTACGATATTAATTTAGTATTACTAAACTATTCTGTTGATTTCATGAAGCACTCTCTCTCTCATTCTCTCTCGCTTTTGTGTATAATACGTCACACATTTTCGCACACGTGCTCTATTCCACGTGTGATTTTCACAGCAGGATTAATTTACAAATATCAGATTAGTTTAGGGTAACGATTTTCTGCAATACAATAGCCACGAGGAAGTATTATTATACCTACAATTCTGTATACTTTTTTTCTCTGTGGTTAAATCAAGCAATTTTATAACGAACCATATTCCTATATCTGATAGCTCACCTAGAATCACCGTTTTTACTTTCTCTTACTCTTGGTAAAGCGGAAGTGTTGCGATCGTGGCAGCATTTTTGAACTTGAGTTTCCACCGGAAATAAATGTTTTAGTTCCACTCAGATTTCTACGTTCACACTTGATATTCCATTTAAGTACTATCACCGCATGTGACACGAAGTTTCGGTCAAAATCCATCATCAATCAAACTGTTAGTGCGACATTGGTTTTTTTTTTTTTTTTTCATTTTTTCGCAATTTTCTCGAAAACGGGTTTCCAACGATTTTTTCTTTAAACTTCGTATACTAACTACTTTTATTTCAAACTTTTTTCCAGAAAAATGTATTTCTTGGTGGGAGGGGGGGAACAGTTGCTTTAAAAATTTTTCTTTTAAAGTATCATTTCAGTATAGTATATGCATATAATTATATAATTGATATACATTAGAAATATTGGTAAAATTGAAGAAAATCATTTCGATTTTACTGAAGGTATTTTTTTTTTTAATGTTTTTGAATATTTTGGAAATTTTCTCCAATAAGATTTTCTTTAAGCTTGGAAATGCTAATGCAAAAATATAAATCTATCACTTTTCCAAAAAAAAACAAATAAAAAAAGGAGGTCTCAACCCGGAAACTTAAATATTTTTCATGGAAATGGCCGTCGAGGAAAACCGAAAACATCATAAGAACATTTTTAAGTAGCTCTGAGGGAATTTTTGGCGATGAATTTCAAATTTTATAATACATGGTTCAATGTTATTGGCTCTCGCTTCCGGGCTATAATGAATCACAACTGTATCACTATATATGGCTAGGTACTTGTACACCCACCGCATCAACATTTATGATCGGAGAAATGTTTAAAAATTTGAAGTTTTTCCAGAATTTTGTCACTTTGTATAGTATCATTTTAATGACAGTAGTAAAGGCGGCTACACACGATCTGATTCAGTCAGGCTGTCAGGTCAATTTGGTAAGATCAGATACAATATCAGATCGTGTGTATGCGTGTCATCTGATTCAATTCTTGTCGGCGTTGTCAGGTGGCTGCGCCATATGACCAGCTGACAGACTGACCAAATCAGGTCGTGTGTAGCGTTATCAGGTGATTTTGCTTGTCAGTTGTTCTTAAAACACCGCCCAGATCAGAGGCAAATGGCGGCTGTTACCGAGCGTGAAGTTATTGTAGAGTTTTTAGAGCTGTATAAAGAGTTCACATGTTTATGGGATACATCGTGTAAGCAGTACAATAACAAGGATGCCACAAACTAAGCTCTCCAAATACTGCTAGAAAAACTGAAAATTATAGATCCTGATGCAACTAGTAGTACTATAATAAGTAGTAGTGGTAATAGTAGATGCTAATCGTAATACCAAACTCTTTGACATTTCGATAAAATAAGAGGCATAATCCATGTGATCTGTTGTAAATATAAAAACCAACTGTCGAAGGCCGTCAGGCTGTTTGTATGCAACACTTGATTTGGTCAGGCTTACTTTCACGCCGACGAAATCAGATCGTGTGTAGCCGCTTTAAGAGAAAATCGGTTTGAGGGATTCCACACTAGATTTTTCGTTTTTAAGTTGAGGTAAAAATCGCAGCAGACACCTACACACATATACACACACTCACGCACACATTTATATATATAATATATATAGAGAGAGAGGGTGAGAGACCCAATTCTTCTTTTCTGTAAAAAAAAATCATGGTATCTCAGAAACATATATTTCCTTGGAACGGGAGGGCTCCATTTCAAATAATCCGACAAGTTCTACAATATTTCTTTCATACGTCAAAGAGAATAATAAAAATAATAAAAACGAATATCTGAATTAGAATGGAACTTGGCTATGCATACAATAGAAGCACTACAAGAACTCGAACAAGGAAGTCACACATTCATTTAAAGGAACATATTCTAAAAATAAAACTTTTAAAGTTGACACACACAGTATATGTTACTAAAAATATATAAAAAAAAAAGGGGCGTAGTTTGGTGTGCGCGTTTGTATCTATTTAGAAAAAAAAACAAACACACTACAAAATTAGAATGTCAGCATGATTTTTGGTTATTTATTTATTTTTTAATTTTTTTGTAAATAGGTATGTGAGAATGTCATCAAATGTTGACAACAGAACTTGTCTGTGTTGTGCTCTTCATTGGTTTGAATATGTTTGTCTGTATCCATTCACACACACACACACACTGTGTGTTTGTTCATTTTCCTATAAAGTTACAAGTTCCTGATTTTATATTGCAACGCTATAGTATAAATTCCATTGCTCGACCACAGCTGGCACCCGCACAATATGTTCTGTTTGCTACCTAACATTGCATTTTGTAACTCATTTCATAAACATGCATTTATATTTTCTACATATATTTATTTAGTCATGTTTAAATAATTCAATTGTTATATTTTTTTTTTGTATTTTGTTCTATAACAAATCTTGCAGGAAACAGTTACGAAACTTTTTTCTCTTGCATTTTCCAGAACTTCTCTTTAATTATTTGTCACAGAAAAATGTTTGAAATGCTTCACTAAAGAAAAATTATTGAAACACTTTTGAGAAAGCAATTATGAAAAGAAGAATTGTTAAGAGACTTCTCGATAACACATAACGACTTTCGTTAGAAAACAACGGGCTATTTATATACATCATTCTTAAACGAATATAGACCTACGGACCTGAACTGTGGGGTTCAACTCGGCGTTTCACCTCCAACCTGTCCAATCCTAACAATCCAAAATCCTTAGGACCATAGTTAATGCTCCCTATGAGGTATCAAATTTGACAATCCATAATAATCTCAAAATATTTCTTTCCTAAAATCTAATTTTATCTCATTTAATATTTCTAAAACCAAAGCAATGATTATTGGAAGTAATAGATATATAGATTATTATTATTATTATTCAAAGAAGGGGAGGGCAAAACCCTACGCTATCCAAAGCCTCCCCGGGCCCATATAGCTACCCCTAAAGAATGACAACTACTCTGGGACTAGAACAAAAATCCAGGCCCAGGTTTTAACCATCTAAGTTTCACCGCAGACCGATCAAATTGGACCAAAAACCTTAAAAGGAGCTTAAGAACCTCTACTGATATCCTATTCCGCCGAAGGTCCTCAACCTAATCTCCTCACAGCCCAAACAATCCGTCATCAGATGCATGGGTGTTTCCTCCTCAGTCTCACAAACTCTACAAAAGGGGTCAGGCATGAGTCCCATTATATAGAGATGTCTCCTTAAACCACAATGCCCAGTGAGGAAGCCAACCAGATGCCTGAGAGAGGTCCGTGAAAGACATCGGATCCCGCTACTCAAAGCTCCGTCCGGACCCCCGATGAGCATCTTAGACTGCCGACAACCTAATCCACGTCTGAAAGCCTGATAAACATGTGCAGAAGACACACCAACACGGGCTCTGGACCAATGAGAGGGAGAGAGGCGCCTAATTTGGCAAACCTATCTACTTCCTCATTCCCAAAGATTCCCATATGACCTGGAACCCAGACCAGAAGCACATCCTTCAATGAAGAAAGTTCTTCCAGTCTTTTAGAACATTCCAACACCAATCTGGATGTGAAGACACATGAGTTAAGCGCCTTCAACGCAGCCTGGCTGTCCGAGCAGATACAAACACCTATTGTAAATTAGTGTTACGCACCCTCTCATCCAAAATACATCAAAGAATTGCATAAACCTAGATATATAGTTTCAATTAATTTGAACTTAATCCCCAAAATTAATGTAAATAATGTACATTATACCTTATGTTGTGACTGCAAAATGTTTGGGATTGACAATTTTGTATTACCTTGTTTTGGAATAGCCATGTTAGCAATATTTGCAAAAGTGTTCATAAATCTTTGTATAAGTTGAAACTCCATAAAAACATGCTACCTCTATACCTCTCTGTAAACAGCTCATTAGTACATTAATATTACTTTATTTTGATTATTGTTGCATAGTTTATAATGATCTAAACTCTGAATTGAATTTAAAATTATAAAGATCTTGCATCCGGTTTATATTGAATATTAGAAAAGATGAGTCCACATAACTACATATTATCATAGTTTAAACTGGCTTAATGTTGAGTACCGCAGAAGGTATTTTGCTGGCAATTTTATGTATCGATTGTTCAAATTACACATACCAAAATAATCTGTTGTACGAGTATATGTTTTCAGTATAAGCTGCACTAGACTTACGAACTACAAGGACTGTTGACTAGACATTACATACAACCTTACAGGACTGCTCATATCACCATTCATTTAACGTTACTGCTAATAGACTATGGAACGACTTACCTACTGACATGACAAATAAGAAAACACTTTTTAGTTTTAAATTTTATTTATTTATTTATTTATTTATTTATTTATTTAAGGCGTCTCAACATCTGTGGTCATTTGCGCCCGGAACCTTCTCAGTGCACTGCCGGCCTCCGGACAGTGTTCTCCCGTTACAGACAACACTGTCCATCACCGGACAGTGAGCTGTAGGGGCTTCTAGGAAGAGAAAATCTAAGGGCAGCATGGCTGGATTCGAACCCGTGAACTCCGCGTTGCTAGTCCAGCGCGCTACCGCTGAGCTAATCCGTTCCCTAGTTTCAAATTTTATTTTTATAATTATTTATTCCTTAAGTTTAGAGGAAATTGTTAAGTATTTACAAATTATTATTATTATTTCTGTTAGCTTCATTATTAGTAATAATTTTAATTTTAAACCTGTATATAGTTATTGTAAACAGTTCTTTTGTAATATTAATGTAAATAACTAATGGAAATTTATTTTATTTTGTTCTCCCAGATCAGAGAGTGATTATTGTATTTATTAAAATATGTAAACTTCTTTTGCTCTTTTTGTTGCTCTAAAGGGACATAGCTCGCAGGGAATAATAAACTTTCTTTCTTTCTTTGCTTAAAACTATCATCAAAATCCGCTGCAAAAAATTCCGTGAACCATTAATTAGCCTCTCATTACAACCTACTCGTTCGTCGACTCTATTCCGCACACTCCCATACATTTCATATTAACAGTGTTAATGAAATGTTTTGCATATTATTATTATTAATCACTGAGGGACGATTGAATTCTGTTGAATAAGTTATTATTTTCCTAAATAAAATTAATACAGATCAATAATTTCCTCTATCATTATTCTAATTTATATTGTTTCCCCTCCACACACACACACACACACACACACACAACAAAACTACCTTTTTACGGTTCAACCTAAACTTCAATATTCATGGTGAAGGTAATAGTACAAAATTATTATGAAAAGCAAGTTGTTTTTAGTCCTGCATGTTTTCTTCTTTCATTATTAGATTGACATTTCCTTCCGCAATGGGTTCATATAGGCGTGGCGAATAGATCAGTCGGTCGATGGTGTAGAAAACAATTACTCATAATGTAGTTTAGTTGTCACAAGTTGCAGAGAGGTGTGAATAGTTATTATTTTGTTAAACAAATAGTTTAATAATTATAAAATAATTTACTAATACAAATTAGTCATTCATTTATAATATTAATAATAATAGCAATTTATTTCTTTGCATATAATTTGTATTCAAAATATAATATTCACATAGTCTAAAAAAAAAAAAAAATGTGCACTATTTAATTTAATTTTAAGGTTCACAGGGGGGGGGGGGGTTTATTGTTGTAAACAATCTGGGTAATTCTTGGTCCAATTTCCAGAAAATAATTGTTTTCCTAGCATTTTACGTAGTCGAACGACCCGTCAGGTTAAATTACCTGTCGTAAACAATCTTTTGGAAAGTGTAGGAATCAGACAGAAAGACAGACAGACCTTCCAATTACCTTTTATATAAGGCCGATTTCATACACAAACAATCCGCGCACAGGCACATACGCACACAGATATACACACGTAGATGCCAACATTGGTTGACTTTCAAACGTTTACAAGCAATTCATCGTGTCAATTCTGCATCCTCTTATTTAAGTTGAGCTTGGAAAGTTGACTAAAAATAATGAAATTTCAAATTAGATTGATTTACTTTTGAATTACTGGGTTAGCTACTACCAATTTGTGTTAAAAATCCTAAATATTATAATAAAGGTAGACAAAAGTAAAGTGCACTTGATTTAGTCGCTGATCCATTTACTTGGGTGACTACAGACGGCTGACTTTCTAGCCAAATCCGCTACGTGGCTTTTAGTCGGGCAGAGAGTATCAAAACATCCCAAAGTATTATTTCAGATATCAATTCTAAGTCAAAGCCACAAAGATCCTTCTGGGTTTCTTTCTATTCTGCCTACATTCAAACAGGTTAATTTCAGTCATTTGAAGTATTGAGCCACAGTTATCTAGCTTGGTAGAATGGGCTGGTACCTAAGCCTCCAAGCCAGTATTGTGACTGCTTTAAGGCAAACATGTTGGTGATAAGAGCCTCCAAGCCCACGGCCCCTTTTTTTTTTCTAGCACTACAGCCCTAAAAGGGCCTAGGCTTCCTTCGTAATTTTCTTCCACTCACTCCTGTCCACTACCTTGGACCGCCATCTCCTGATCTTGAGCTTTCTCAAACCTCCTCTACCTCCTCCAACCATCTTCTCCTCGCCCTGCCTACCTTTCTTCTACCTTTGGCCTTATTTCTATGCAACTTGCTCATTATTGAATTCCTTTTCAATTCCACAGCCAAGCCTTTTCCCCTTAATTTCTGCGACCAGATCCGGTGATGCATAGAAGTCTGTAACTCCTGATTACAACTTATTTTCCATCCCCCGTTTTGCAGCTTAGGACCGAATATTCTTCTCAGAATTTTGCTTTCCCAAGCATATCGCAGTCACCTCGTAATACTATAGGGCGCATACTGTCTTATAAATCTGGAGCTTATGATTGCGCGAAATGGTTTTGGAATTCCTCATTTCGACTTCAATGCGACGCAACATCTGGAACCTGCGGCTAATCTTTCCTTAATTTCGCTTCTCACCTCTCTCTGCGTTGTAAAAGTGGTGCCCAAATATTTGAACAACTCAACATTTTCGAAGCGCCTTCCGTTTAAGTTGACATAAGTAGACCGACAAATTAAGTTTATCAAACCTTGACGCCAGCATATACTTAGTTTTTCGTAATTAATCTTTAAGCCCACGGACTTTGCTTTTCTTTCTAACTGCTCATAACACTCTTCTATGGCTCTGAAAGTCCTTCCGATTAGGTCGATATCATCTGCACAGGCAAGATATTGTCTGGAACTGTTGAAGATCGTTCCATCCGGGTTCAAATCTATATTTCTAATTACATACTCTAAATAACGTTGAATAGCAAGGTTGACAGAACATCCCCTTGACGAAGTCCTCTGATTATGTTGAAGATGTCTGAGCAGCCACCTTATACCTTAACTTGTGCAGACGAGTTCCGTAAGCACATCGCTACTGATTTGATCAACTTCATAGGAATGCCAAACTCATGCAGAATTTCATAGATCTTGGTCCTATACAGACTGTCGTATGCTTGTTTGAAGTGCACGAACAGATGATTCAGATCAATGTTATATTCGCAGCACTTTTCATGCATCAACATCATGGAAAACATATAATCGACAGTCGAACGGTTCCTGCGAAAGCCTGCTTGGTAGTCCCCTAATATTGTTTTCTGAATATTGCATCAGTCGTTTTGTACTATCTTAGCCATTATTTTGTAAACAACGGGTAACATTGCGATCCCTCTATAATTTTCGCATAATGTCCGGTCCCCTTTCTTAAAGAGTGGCCATATTATTACAAGCGACCATTCTTCCAGCATCCTTTCTGTGTCCCAGATGTTTACTATTAAGTCAAAAATTCTTTCCCAAAGTAGGGCACCAACATGCTTTACCATTTCGGAAACTATGCCATCAATTCCCGGCGCCTTATTGGTTTTTAGCTCTATGATAATTTCCTGAACTTCTTCTTTGTCGGGATACTCTACATAATCATTATTATAAGTTGTGTACTCCTTACTTTCTTCGCTATCAAATTCGATGTCGCTTCGCATGTTGAGGAGCCCGTCAAAGTATTCCGCCCATCTTTCTCTAACTTGTGTTATAATTATTGAAGGTCGAATAAATAAATGGGTCTCATGAAGATATGAGTGGCGTATTTAACACATCCAAATAAAATGCAACAGGATAATTATTATTTGATTTTAGTTAGTCAGATTAAATGAGTCCTGCAATTCGTTTTACGACTTTATATTTGATTAGATACATCTGTCTTTCAGAGTAGATGTAAAAAGTATCAAAAGTGACTTCTATTTTAGACTCCTGTAAGTTGATTCTGCGCGAAACTAAATGAGATTGGTTTCCAAAATGTTTAAGTTCGTACGAATTATTATATAGAATCGTAATAACTAGGCATCATAATTGGACAGTTAATTCGATTAAAATGAGATTTGATTACATAATTACTTTATCTTACTGCTTGCTGTAAGAGGAACTATTGCGATCGTGTTAGAATTTCGAAATTGTATTTTTATAGGGAATATATATGTTTTCAGGCAAAGTGAACGAACTTTTACTTTATTTTTTTAGTTTCCGGATACCGATCGGAATATTTATTCTTTACTTTTTCGTTTTCATTTGGTTGTTTATACATTAATGTTATTTTAATTATTTGAAAACAAATTCAATTAACTCAAGGCGCCACGATAGTTTAATGCCTTAGATGAATGTGAACCGCCAAATTGAGATATGTCGCGTGATAATGAGATCCTACATTCCCACTCTTATCCTTGGAATTTATTTTATATATTGGGTTTAATTATCAGTGGTAGCGTGTTGGACTCCCACGCAGAGGTATCCGGATTTGAATCCAGTGCTCCATTTAGATTTTCTCTTCCTAGGAGCCACTAAAGCTCACTGCCCAGAGGCCGGCAGTGTACTGAGTTGTCACCGGGCGCCAATGATCATAAATGTTGATGCGCCAAAAAAAAAAAAAAAAAAATTACTGTAAAATATATTTGTATATAAGCTCCCGTTAACGATTATGAGACATAAAATCCGCCTTAAAAAAATTCGGCATAACAATTTCCCTTTATGCACTAAACAAGAGGTACTTACTGCATTCATGTCAGATATTCGAAACTGGGTTTTACTAAAGTCTGTTTTGAGATCCTCTAAATACGTTACTTTCTCTTACTTCTAGGAAGAGCAAGTATTGTAATCGTGTCAAATTTTCGATATCGAGTTTTTCACCGGAAATGTCCGTTTTGAGGTTCCTGAGACCAAAATGTGGTTTTTAAAAAATGGTCTGTGTGCGTGTGTGTGTGTGTGTGTATATCTATGTGAACAGCAAAGCTCAAAAACAAAAAGCCGTAGAAAGTTGAAACTTAATATTCCGTTTAGGTATCACCCTGGAATCTGATAGTACGTTATCTGTCAAAATTCCTCAACCGGAAGTACCACTTTACTAGTTTTTTTTTTTTACTTATTGCGATTTTCTTAAAAAATGGCTCCAACGATTTTCTTGAAACTTGGTATATCAACTATACATCTAAAGAGCTACAACTTTTATTTGAAACATTTCTCCGAGAAAATTCATTTAAGGATACTTTTAGGGTCGAGGTGAGGTTACGGCTTCCTCTAAAGTGCTATTTCAGTTCATTAGACAATTCTGTCAACAAATAATCTTAATTAGAATCAAATGCATTGCTTAAATTTCGAGTTTGAAAAAATCGGATGACCGGAAGTACGTTTACTTTACGACTTTACTAAATGATTTTTTTCACTTTTTCGCGATTTCTTCAAAAATGGCTCCGACGATTTTCTTGAAACTTCCTATATGAACTAAACATACAAAGATGTACAACATTTATTTAAAATATTTCTCTGGGAAAATTCATTTAAAGCCACTTTTATGGGAGGGGTGTGTTATGTTTTTCTCTAAAGTGCTATCATAGTTGATATAGAGTTCTATCATCCAAACAAAATTTATTAGTGTGGCCGGGAGGGTGCTGCTTATTTTATTAGTTTGGCAAAAGACGCCAGAGTGCAGTTTGTGCGAGTGCTTGAGGATCCATGTTGGATTTTTTACTTGTTAGCTATTAGATGCCATGAGCCATTTTTATTTATAATGTTTTGATTATGGTGCCATGTTTATTAAAATCCTTAACGGCATTAAGTCTTTTTTTTTATTTAGTCCTGATATCAGTGATAGACTACAATTTTTCAGAAGTAGGGTCAAGGATTCGAAAAGATTTATTTACAGACATGGTTACTAAGTATTCATCATAAGTTCGTTGTGTTTTGTGTTTTTCTTAATTTGTTTAGTTTGATTTGTTTGTTTAGTTTGTTCATTTCGCTCAAAACTTTAAATTACTATTTTGAAAATAAATGATAACAAATTGGAGATTGAGGACGAAAGTAACATGACTGTAGTTAGTTTAAAAGGTGAATTAAAAAGGAGTGGTTTAAAAAGACTGGAAGGAAGATTGAATTAATTGCTCGATTTAAAGCTGCAATTTTGCCTGATGTATTTAAGGCAGAAAATGATGATGATAAAGAAGATAGTGGTGTGGAAGAAGAAGAAAATGAAATAGAAGTAGAATATGTTCTTGACGAAGGACACAAGGAACAATTATCTAATAATACGCACCGGGAAGAACAGGAAATGACTGTAATACAACAAAGATGTAAGTAATTTTACATTTCAAGATATTGAAGTAGTCATCAGTAAATTCGACGGCAAAGGTAATACTCCGGTTGAGAAATCGTTAACAGATTTTGAGGACAACGCTGCACTATTTCGGTGGAGTGAGCTACAAAGGTTAGTGTTTGCTCGTAGAAGCTTGACAGGCCCTGAACTAAAATTTATTAATAGCGAAAAATCTATAACCACTTGGAAAATGTTTAAAAATTTACTACTGGACGAATTTAAAAAAAAAAATCTGTCCAGCAGAGGTGCATGAAAAATTAGCATCACGAAAACTGCGGAAAGAAGAAAGCTGTATGAATATTATGTAGAGATGAATGAGATGGCAAAAGAAGTAGTGGACACTTCTCTAATGCATTATATAATAAGCGGGATTCCTGATGAACCTAAGAACAAAATGACCAGGGTTAAAAACCTGGAAGAGTTCAAAGAGCGTCTAAATGTTTATGAAAAATCAAGAATTGAAACGGAGAAGGTAAAGAAATTAGACAAGAAAGAAAGAATAGATCACAAGATATCTAGTAAAGAACAAAAATGTTTCAATTTCGGATTACCTGGCCACAGAGCAGTTGATTGTAAGCGGCCAAAGAGGGAAAGGGGAAGTTGCTACAGCTGCGCTCGAGGGAGCATCAAGTAGCTATATGTCCAACCCGTAGCAAACGACAGCCAGTTCCTACCCAACAAATTGATTTAATTGAAGGTATTGTAGATTCTTATACTTGTGAAGTAGCTCTACAATTTTTAATCTCCCCTGTTTTAGCTGTTTTAGATACTGGAAGCCCATATTCTCTCCTAAACAATTCCATTATTCCAGCATCAACAGCCTTGAAGCTCTGGCGATCACATTGCCATTTAGAAGGTGTAAATAAGTCTAGAGTTCAGATCCTTGGTGAGCTGATTTAACAACAGATGACATTCAGGTGAAGGTAAAATTTTTAGTAATACCGGAACATACAATTCGCTTGAAATGTCTATAAGTAGAGATTTTATTTCAAATGATAATTTGACAATAACTTTTGGTAAGCATGTTAATATAAAAAATAAATTAATCATGTTAAAGAATAAGAGGTCCCAGTAAATGATATTTGTAAAATTGATGTTGTGGAAGATAATTTAAAATAAAAAGTAACAATAAATCCGCAAGTAAGCTGGCAAGATAGAGAGCATTTAAAAAATGTCATAAATTCTTAAGCCTAAAAGGCCAGAGAACCCTGTAAAGAAACTAAATATTCAGTCTGTAGATATTCAGCCCAATCAGAATCCATTCTTTTATCGTCCTAGACGATTATCTTTTGATGAAAAACAAGTCGTTACTACCATCATCAATGACTTACTAGCTAGAGACATTATTAGTACAAGTATTTCTCAGTATGCGGGCGCAATTGTCATGCTTAAAAAGAAATCAGGTGCTTTCAGAATGGCCGTAGATTACCGAGCTTTGAATAAAATAATGGTGAGAGACGATTTCCCAATACCACGGATTGATGACCATTTAGATACATTAAAAAATAAATGCGTTTTTACAAAATTGGATCTAAAGGATGCCTTTCATCATGTAGAAATTGAGGAATGTTCCCGTAAGTTGACATCTTTCATAACATTTATGGGTCAATTTGAGTATCGTTGCATGCTATTCGGGTTGAAAAATGGTCCAGCTTGTTTCATGAGGTTTATCTATTCTGTCTTTCAAAAACTATGAATTCAAAATAAAATTTTGATATACTTAGATGATATCTTGATTGCGACTGAGATCTATGGGGAAAATTTGCAAATCTTGGAAGAAGCCCTTAAGGTTATTGTTGACAATTGTTTAGAGCTTACTCTACAGAAGTGTGAATTCATGATGCATGAAGTAGATTATTTGGGTTGCACAAGTAATAAAAACGGAATTCACCCAACCTTTAAGAATATACAAGGATGTATTCGATTATCCAGTGCCAAGAATCTTTAAAGAGTTGCATAGTTTTATAAGTTTCATTTCTTATTTTCAGAAACTTATAGAAAATTTTGCCTTAATTGCTAAACCATTACATGAGCTATTGAAAAAGGGTAAAGAATTTCATTTAGGTGAAAGTGAATTGAAAAGTTTTGAATTGTTGAAGTCTTGTTTAGCTTCTAAACCTGTTTTATCCATTTATTCTTCATCTCTAGTAACAGAGCTACATTGTGACGCCTGTTCTGATGGTTATGGGGCTGCTATATTAATGCAAAAACAGAGTAACGGAAAATTCCATCCTGTTTGTTAGTTTAGCAAACGAACTTCAGCCGCGGAATCCAAATACCACAGCTTTGAGCTGGAGGCCGCTGCTACTATTTATGCTTTGAATAGATTCCGAATTTATTTCCAAGGGTTTCGCTTTAAAATTGTGATAGACTGTAACAGTCTTAAATTAACGCTAGAAAGAAAGATATTAATCCCAGAATTTTACGTTGGTCTTTAATTCTTAAGAATTGTGATTATGAGTTGGAACATCGATCTAGTTCTAGAATGAGTCATGTAAATGCATTCATAAATTCATAAAATCGAATTCATAAAATTATGATTATTGAGGAAAATTCGTTCGAAAGAAATTTATTTTTGGTCCAGGATAAAGATCCAATTATTGCTCACTTGCGAAATGATCTAATGACCACAGAACATAAATATTAGAAATGCGGAATGGCTTAGTATACCGGAAAATTAATAAGAAATTACTGTTTTATGTTCCAGCCGATATGGAAATTCAAATAATTAGAGCTTTTCATGATGATTTAGGCCATTGTGGAGTCTACAAATGTTATGAATACCTTACAAGAGTATAATGGTTTCTAAAGCTAGGAGAAAGATTGAGGATCACATTTCAAATTCCTTGAAATGTATCGCTTTTTCGCCGGTCCTTAATAAAAACGATAGAGCAAGCATATTACAGATAGAGCAAACGAACAAGAGTTACATATTATTAACAAAGGAAATGAACCCTTCCAAGTTATTCATATAGAACATTTTGGTCCTTTAGCAAAAACGGGTAAAGGATTTCGATATATTTTTGAGATTATTGATGGTTGCAGCAAATTTATAAAATTTTACCCAACGTAAACGACTTATGCCGAAGAAGTAGTTAAGCATTTAGTAAGTTATTTTACTAATTATAGTAAACCTAAAAAATGTCTGATTTCGGACCGTGGTTCGTCCTTTTGTTCAGGCCGTTTTAAGAGATTTCTTGAGGAGCAATGTGTAAAACATATTAAAATAGCCACTACTATGCCGCAAGCAAATGGCCAGATCGAACAAATTTATCGCACTCTGACTCCGATTTTGGCAAAGATTTCTGAATCTCCAAATAGATGGGATCGAGTTCTCGGTGATGTTGAATTTGCCTTTGTGATGGATGCAAGAAATATAAAAATATATTTAATTTGAAAAAATCAAAATTATGTGGCATTCCCTTGCAAAAGGACTATTCAGGTAGAAGACCACTATGTCTTTTAGACTTCATAAATTTGATGGCATTGCCTTCCCCTTCTTCTCACAGGGGAAGATTTGAAATAACAATTAGAAGACATTCCTTCAAGACAGTTTTGGGCTAGACATTAAAAAGCAGAACACTTGCTTTTCGCTCTCCTAGCATATTAATAAGTTAATAATTTCTTTGCAAATAACTTGTAGTTATTATTTTAATAGAGTATATTTATTGTTAGCAGTGGTGACTACTTTCTTATTTCTGATACTTCACTTTCTTAAACATATATACTTTCAAGCCTCTTTACTAAACCGCTCGTGCTACGCCAACTACTACTACAAACGCACAAGCTTCTACAACACAATATCACCAATTACATTTCACCTTTATCAATTCAGTGAACAGATCAACATGATATAGTCCCTCACAACTTCTTTTTGGTGTCAATCAATTTGGCAATCAAAGTGATCAATTAAGGGTATTGCTGGAAGAGAATCAAGACATGTATGAACGGAATTTACAATTGGTTAGGGAGGACGCAGCTAGTAAAAATAGCATTGCAGCTCAAAAAAATAAAATTACTCATGATAAAGTCCATAAAAGCTCCACCAGTAATATTTAGTTTGTGATTATGTAGTTATTAAAAATTTTGACGTAACCCCTGGTGTTAACAAGAAATTAATAACGAAATATCGTGGGCCATACGTGGTCAAAGAAATATTAGATCATGATATCATTATTAGATCGTTATGTCATTATAGATATTGAAGGTTTCCAGTTAACCCAGATTCCCTACAGTGGAATATGTGGCGCTGCGAATATGCGACCTTGGTTCAGGCTATAGAACACAAATGAACAAGATTGAATTTGAAGAGACTGAATAGTCCTACTGATTAAATTTATTTTTATTTTACAATTGCGATCTTCTTCTTTTTTAAGAAATTGAATAATTATGTTATGACTGTGAAAAACAAAATTGTGAAGTCTTGGTCACTTTATTATGTAAAATGTAACTTTTGATAGCTATGAAAATGTCAATTATGTTTATGCAAGGAGATTGAGGGCACTCTCATGTCAGAATGGCCGAGTTATAGCCAGGAGGGCGCTGCTTATATGATTAGTTTGGCAAAAGGCGCCAGAATGCAGTTTGTGTGTATGTGCTTGAGGATCCATGCTGGATTTTTTACTTGTTAGCTAGTAGATACTATGAGCCATTTTTATTATTACGCTTCGGTTATGGTGCCCACTTTATTAAAATCCTTAACAGCATTAAGCCTTTATTTTTATTTAGTCCTGACTTGTAGTGATAGACTACACTAGAAATAAATAGATGGCCAACATTCAGAGTTTCAAACAAACAAAAAATTAGTACACCAGAAGTGCGCTTTTACTGAACACTTTTTTTTTCATCTTTCGACGAATTTTGATTAAATTTGGTACACTAACTATAAAATTTGTCAATTATAATTTTGAGAACTGGTGTAAGAGAAAGTTGTGTGAGTGTTTCACACCAGATTTTGTTTGTCGTACTCATGAGATCTGGGAACAACAATACTCATGTATTTCCATAGAAATTTCAGTATCGATAATTTGACACGATCGCAATACCTTTCCTTTTACCAACAGTAAAGTTATTATTAATTTAATGTGTGTGAATTTGAATTACATGAAAGTAATGGTGGTGTTTCACATCGGATTTTTTCTAATTTTTTTTTTTAAAGATATACCTACAGATATACAGTGTCAAAGGTCTCCCCCCCCAAAAAATTAATGGTAGTAGGTATGCTTGTAAGGATTTAACTTAGCTTTTGTAACTCGTATTTTTTTTTCTCAGTAGAAAAATTCAATGATAAATCTAAATTTACATAGGAAATATAAACCGGATAACCTTTTCTTGAAGAAGATCGTAAAAAGACAGCAAAGGTCAACTGTATTTTTTATGTACGCAATTTGATACTTAAAGGAAAAGATATAAATTTATTACGAACAAAAATGTAAGAGAGAGCAAGTGGGTGAGAAATAAGTCGGATAAAAAATTGTTCAAAACGATGTCGTATTTTTTTTTTAAAAAAAAAAACGTCTTTGCGCTGTTACAGTTCAAAAATTCGATAAAATTTTTCAAAAAGTTTTTTTATTTTTTAATAAATAAAATAATTTATTTATAGGGTATGAGTGGTATGGGTATTATTATATATGGGTTTAGATGATTGTGAGTTGTTTCATTTAGTGGGATTGTATGGAATGTTTGGTATTTTTAGGCTTGTAACTATGTATGGTATATGTTTAGATCTGTTTTTTTAATAGGAGAATGTTTGTTTGTAACATGATATTAATATGTTACATCAGTATACGTATATATATATGTGAATATGTTGTGGACTAATTACGTATTATCATTATTATTGTAATCGCTATAGTTACCTCCCACTACTATCAAGTGTTTGCACACCATTCATTATTGATGATAGAATCATAATAAGCTTCCCATTTACAAAATAAATGAAATGAATTGTAAATTTTATTGATTTCATATAGTTTTTACAATGGTGATAATTTGGGTTGTATTTTGTTTCTTTATTGTTTATTGTGCACTGTGGTTTAAGCAAACTACTAAATTCAATTCTCTTGTTAAAAGATTTGTTGAATGATTGGAAGATAAGACAAGATCCAGGTGAATCTTGTCTTAGTGAGGTATTCCTTAATTTGCTTCGGAAAAACTTCGACTATGGGACTGTTCATTGATGGGGTTTTATTTAAAGCAAAAAAGAAATCTGGTGTGAAACCCTTATTTCTCATTTCTCGTCCTTTCTCTTATTCTAATTAATACAATTTTATAATGGGTTTGAGAAGGAGAGGAAATGGGTTGTATAGATAAATGAACTAGAAGTAAAGCTGAACACTGTATAATAGAAAAGTAGCACAAACTGCCTGGACTTTACACTAAAATATATGAAATGATAGTGAGAGGTAAAGGTTGTTGACGCGTTGTGACTGCTGTATGAACTCTGCTGCAAGACTGTCGATAGACCCCCCCTCCTATGGCTAACACAACTGCAATTTAAACAGATTCTCTCACTCTAGTCTGGCCTAAACTAGTGAGTGATCCTGCCAAACTTTATGTCTCTCTCTCTCTCTGCTATGGATCCCTCTCTTCGGATCCTATTACACAATTTAATAACAAAATATTATAATTAGAAGTGATAGATTTATATAGTTGCTCAACTAGCATTCCAAGTTGGAAAGAAAAACGCGTTATAGTCTTTTTCGAGAAAGCCCCCCCCCCCCTAAAAACTCGAAAACCTATTCTGTAAACCCCGCACTTCCGGTTAATCCATGTTTCTTCAATTTTGGAATTCTAGCAATGCTACTGTTTTAATATTATATAGGTGGTAAGAACTATCCATTTTAGTGAAGTGATACTTTAGAGGAAAGCTTAACGTTGTTATTTTTTTCCCTCAGAAAACCCCCCCAAAAAAATCAATATTCCCCGGGGAAATATTTCAAATAAATTTGATAGTAATCATTTATGTATGCAAATTTTATATAAAGTTTAAAGAAAATTCTTCGACAGGTTTTCGTGAAAATCGTGAAAAAAATGGAAAAACAAAATTATTCAATTTGCATTTCCGGTTGATGTACTTTTACTAACAAGCTTATGGCCAGAATGCGATACCTAAACGGAATATCCGGTTTAAACTTCCTGCGATGTTTCTTTTTTTTTTTTTTTTTGGAGATATTTTGTTCATACAATTCTAATTACTGCAATTGCTATTAATAAGTCTTTTCAAACTTGGATTTTTACTAAAATTATAGTGTTAATGGGAGTAGGTGTTATTACTGTATTATAATATGCAAGGTTAGAAAGGATACAAGTTGTCGCTAACTGTTTCCGCGATTAGGCTTTCTAACACTACCCAGCTAATATTTCCTTAAATGTGCCGTATTTGTAATAGAAAATCCAAATAAGTTTTTATTTGGAAAACTACATAATATTAATATAACGACACGGCAAATCAACGTATTAGAGGTGCGTGCACGTCGGACTTCAAAAGTTGCAAAAAGCCCCACTATATATGGCCGCTAAAATCTATAATTGTTTGCCTGAATCATTGCTTCAGGTGAGCTTATGTAGAACTAAATTTAAATATGAAATTAAGAATTATTACTCCATAAACGAGTATACCTCTGTAAATGATTGAAACATTTTTTTTGACACTGTTCTGTACTTTTGGTGCTGTATAAATAACTTATATCTATCTGTGTACTCACCACTTGAAAACAGTAACTATAATTTGATTATGTTATTGCGCCTCTATCAATCCCCAAAATATGGTAAAAATCAAACGTCATAGACTTTCCTAATACCTCTCTTTTTTCCCAGATTTTCACCATGAAATCGTAATAAAACTATACAATGGAATAGCAAGTTTCAACTTCCTGTTATTTTTTACTTTCTCTTGCTCCTAGTAAGAGGAAGTATTGTAATCGTGTCAAATTTTCGATACCGAGTATTCACCGGAAATATCCGTTTTGAGGTCCCCTGAGTCCAAAAAAGTGGTTTCTAGCAAATGGTTGTGTGTGTGTGTGTGTGTTGTGTGTATGTGAACAGCATAGCTCAAAAACGAAAAACCGTAGAAAGTTGAAACTTGATATTCCGTTTAGGTATCACCATGGGATCTGACACTACGTTATCTGTCAAAATTCCTCAACCGGAAGTACCACTTTACTAGTTGTTTTTTTTACGTTTTTGCGATTTTCTCAAAAATGGCTCCGTCGATTTTCTTGAAACTTCATATTATATAAACTAAACATACAAGATCTCACTATTTAGTTAAAAAATTCATTTAAGGGCACTTTTAGGGAGGTGGGGGTGTGGTTTTCCTCTAAAGTGCTATCATAGTTGATTATACAATTCTATCATCCAAACAAAATTAATTAGAAATAAATAGATGGCCAAAATTCCGAGTTTTAAGAAAATTAGTAAACCGGAAGTGCGCTTTTACTGAACAGTTTTTTTTCAGTTTTCGACGAATTTCATTAAATTTGGTACACAAACTATAAAATTTGTCAATTATAATTTTGAGAACTGGAGTAAGAGAAAGTTGTGTGAGTGTTTCACACCAGATTTTTTGGGGGGGATATATATTGTTCTCAAACACCTGCTAAAAAAAAAAACCTTTTTTTTCGTACTCGAGGGACCTCAAAACATATATTCCCAGTGAAAACCAAATTTTCGGAAATTTGATCGTTTGCAATACTTCTACTTATAGTACTAAGTGAACAATAATACTCAATTTTCTTAGAATTTTATTTTGAAAACTTGATAACTAAACTAAATTCAACGAAATGAAATAATCTCTTTCATAGAAAACAAAAAGCTATCATTTTTCTCCGAAGATACAGAACGGAAATTAAGTAAACAAAATAAAAAAAAAATCCTACGCGGATCAGAGGAAATCTTGAATTATAGCTACCTACATTAATAAATCTTTTGACCTTTTATATTTCCTATTTTGCTATTTTTGCAGCTGTACTTCCGGTATTTCTATAAATAAATGACCTACTACTTAAGGATAATCATATTGTTTTGTTCCTAAGGAAATAAATTTTTTTTTTTTCTTTTTATTTCTCTATTTGAAGATTATTTCTTTACATCAACACATCTATTTAATTCATTGTATTCTTGAATTAAGTAAATATAAAATTAGAAAAAAAAAGTATTGATGAGTAGGTGGATTTTTACATAAAACGTTGCCAACCATAGAAGTCAATGCTGCGCGACATCTGTTATGTATCTGACCTTATTTCATGGCTCGTTTGCCTCAATTAAACTAGTATAGTATTCGTCTACTACTTCCACCTCCTTTCTATAAACTATTACAAAATATTACAACCCTCGGTCGCTCCCCCTTTTCTCACTATTAAGTTGGTTTGTTTTATGTTATACCTACTTTATTCTTGCATCAATATTAATATTTACATATAATAAATATTTATTGAGATCTTTTTGCTCTACTATTTATTCTTTCATCAATTTCTTTCACATTTTTGCCATATTTATTCTCTCTCTCTCTTATCGTATTAAATTTTTTTCCGAAATTGAGATTACACCGGAAATGTAAATCAAATGGTCGCTGTGTGTTTGTTTGAGTAAAATAATTCAAAAACAAAAATCAGATATCTCAAACTTGATATATTTCGTTTAGGTACCTTTAACGTTTTCGACAATATTGTTTTAGACAACCATTCGACCAAAGACGTTTAACCGGGAATGTGACTTTACTGAAAGTTTTCTTTTCATTTCTTCGCGACTTTTCCAAATTAACTCTAGCGATTCTTATACTATCTAATCTTATAAATACTTATCACTTTTTTTTAGAAATAATTATGCAGTTTTTGACGGGTTTTCTTGGAGGAGAACAACCGTGAGGTTCCTTCTAAACTACCACTTTACTAAATTTTTGGTTTTATTGTCTATATAGTATTGAAATATTTTAGAAGCATTTGATGAAAATCTGTTAACCGGAAGTGCGAAATTATACAGTTGGCTTAGGAGTTTAAGTAAGTATAAGGAGAGGTGGGAGATAAGTGAACTAACACTTCGTAAACATTCTGACTTGCCCAATCAGAACTAAGTGAATTTCAGCATTCAAGAGACGGGCGACTATCCCAACAGTTAATTTTTATATTGATAAAAATGGCAGTTACTGCACGGATCAATGGCAGTTTGCAGTTTGCAAATTTTTTTCCCCACTTTCTCACTGCTGGAACAAACAATTATGCAACTAATACAAACTTAAGGAAGTAAACAAAAATAAAGTAAAAAAAAAATACTTCCATGAATATAGACTTATCGGCAAAAAATTCCGGCTACTTGAAAAATTTATCATGTATAGTTTGCAATTTTTTCATAATTTTTATCATTTATAGGTTAGCTGATTTTCAAAATAAAACAAATAAATAGGATTATATGGGAAATTTAAAATAATTAATTAAAAAAAAATAGTGAATCTGGAAAATTTTATTTACCTGTTTATTTTGTTTAATTTTACATTATTTTTTCGTGGGATGGTGCTAATACCAAGTATTACCTCCTCTTGCCTTTATCACAGCTTCTAGGCGCCTCAGCATGCTCTAAATTAAACTGGAAATTTCGTTTTGTGAGATTAGAGCCCATTTGTCTTGAAGTTTCCTTTCTATCGCCTGAAGCGTCCCAGGAAACACTTTTCGATCTCTTATCCCTCTTCCATTCTCACTCTATGGGATTTAAGTCAGGGGAACGGTCAGGCCAATTTAGGAAGTCAATATTATGGTTATTAAGAAACGTCTGCATTATGTGGGCTGTATGAGGGCGAGCGATAGCGTGCATTAGCACAAACTCCTCACCTATTTCCAGCATGATAGGAACCACATGCACTTCAGTACATCCGTCAAATACCGAGCAGCAGTCATGGAATCTCCTCGAACGATCACTAACTCCTAACGTCTTTGTAAACTGATACCTGTCCAAGTTTCAGAAAACCCGTTGGAATGGCCTAGTGAGAACCAAATTGCATTGTGCAAATCTCTCACCTCTTCTTCTTCACACTCGTTCACGGCCGTCTGGAGCCCTTAAGGCAAATCGGAAGTCGTCAGTAAACAATACACTTGCACACTGCTCCATAGGCCAATTGATGTATTGCCGAGCAAACTCAAGGTGAGAAATTCGGTGCTCCCTGATTTGTTCTGACCCTCTTGTGGGACGAAAAGCCATCAAACCTTGCTCATTCAATCTCCTCATGTGCTCATGTGAACACCTCAAACTTCTTGGAAGCGATGAACTACTTCACCAGCTGTCAGATGACGATTTCGTAAAACTGTCAGTGTCAGAAAATGGTCGTCCCGCAATTCAGTGGCCCTTGAACGCCCTGAGCCTGCCTGGCCTCTTGAGTATGAGCCTGTTTCGATGTAACGCTGCCCTGCATCTCGCAGAGTTTGGTAGGGAACACCAATAGCAATGGCTGCATATCTGATGAAGCGGCCGTCATCAATAAGTGCGACATCCTTGGAACTAAGGAGCACTTTGAATTTCGAATTTTTAATTTTATTTTTTTTTTAGTCAAGGGACAAGTTAAAGCGAAATTAAAGAAAGTAAAAATCAATTCGAATTAATATAAATATACGAATTAATAATAAATGAACACAAAGTAATAAACATTTTTGATTTAATTTTTTTAATACCACAGGTGTAATGTACAAAGTGCAACTTACTCTAAAAATGTTAACTATTAAATCGCCAAAACAAAATACCTGGTGAAAGCAGACCAGCCAATGATATGTATTAAATGCAATTTTTTAAGTGGCCGGACTTTTTTGCCGGTGAGTGTATATTATTAGGTTTCCATTCATGCAAGTTGTGTGCTCTGTGATAACTACAAAAAAAAAAAAAAAATTACTGACGTATCTGTAATGTATATAAAGGTGCGTGCAAAATGAGATCATGAAACCTATTGTAGATTATTAGAAAATCTAAAAGTTTATAGCGTGTAAATATATATAAAAAAAAAAAAAATAATATTTTTTATAGAACCTCTATGAGCGTCATATTTCTCTTGAAGGGTTATTTATTATAGTTTGATGTTTTCCTGTCTGCATGTCATTGGATTAATACTTTACTATATACAATGAGGAAAATACCAGTTTTTCATGCTCAACACTTGAGCTGTAAAATAGAAGGGCCTCCTTTCTCTTGTACCCTTTCACTTTCAATATCTCTCTTCTTCATTTCGGCATTTTCTTATTTCGAGCAAAATCTAAATTTTTTGCTGACTGTAATTTACAGACACATAGAGTGTTTCTTTTTTGCTAATATGACATTTTATATGTAGAAAATTCGAATCAATATGCAAGTACATTTTACTTTCCCTTATACTCCCTAGTAAGAGGAATTATCGTAATCATGTCAAACTTTCGATAACGAGTTATCACCGGAAATTCGCGTTTTGAGATGCCATCAGTCTAAAAAAAAAAAAAAAAGTATCGCAGAAATTTCAAACTTGATATTCCGTTTAGGTTATCACTATGGGATCTGACAGTACGTTATGTGACAAAATTCCTCAACCGGAAGTACCACTTTATTAAATGATTTTTTTCACTATTTCGCGATTTTCTCAAAAATGGCTCCGACGACTTTCTTGAAACTATATATATATATATATATATATAAACTAAACATACAAAGATCTACAACTTTTATTTAAAACATTTCTCTGGGAAAACTCGTTTAAGGGCACTTTAGGGAGGGATGGGGTTATGTTTTTCTTTAAAGTGCTGTCATAGTTGACTATACAATTCTATAATCCAAAGAAAATTAATTAGAAATAAATGGATGGCCAAAATTCCGAGTTTCAAGGAAATTAGTAAACTGGAGTAAACGCTTTTGCTGAACAGTTTTTTTCAGTTTTCGACGAATTTCATTAAATTTGGTACACAAACTATTAAAAATATGTCAATTATAATTTTGAAAACTGGAGTAAGAGAAAGTTGTGTGAGTGTTTCACACCAGATTTTTTTTTTTTTTTATAAATATGATATTTTCATAGTACGACAATATAATTATCAAGGTGACCACATACATACATTTCAGGGGCATACATATACGAGTGCATACATATATATTCTATCCAATTCATTATGTCTTTCAAATCATCCTTTGCCTCTCTTATATTATTGGTTATTATATATATATATATATATATCCAACCAGGTGCCAATCACCTTCATGTTAATGTCCTTCGTAGGTGTTCATTTCGGCGTATATAATCTACGTATATGCACTGTGCAGTGAGAGAAGATACACTCATGAGTAAAGAGTTATTATATATCTTATATAACTTAGAAGGTGATTGGTTCGGAAAAACTTCACAACCTTGATTTTTCAATCATTCTCTTCTCTTCTCACTTCTCTTTATCTTCTCCCGATTTCTCTTTGAATTTGCTTCTTCTTTTTTTCATGTTTTGCACTCTTTTTTTTTTTTGCCTCTATCCAGCAGCAAATTCTGAAAGTGATTGGCTATTTCACGCTTCTCTTAAGCTCAGGAAAATAAAAAAAATTATCTGACTCATACCTACTGATATATTTATACATTTATATACATCCTGCTTTATGCATTCATAGCATTACTGGTATATTTTGATTTGGCTTTAAAATGTCTTCTTAGTAATTCACAACTACAGCGGATAAAGAAAGTTTTAATTTCTTTCCATCACGTGAGAGACAAAGCAGCCCATTGTAATCGTGACAAATTTCCAAAATGGTGTATCATCCGGAAATACGCGTCTCTGAGTCGTTTTGAGGAAAAATCGCAGAAAGTTCATACATTGACATTCCGTTTGTATATTATCACCATGGGATCCTGGACAGGCACTTTTATCTGTCCAAATTCTTCAACTAGACCGAGCCACTTTACGGAATGAATGGATTTTTCAGTTTTTGAATTGATTTTAGTATTGTGCGGTATTTGTAGCGTTAAATTTGACAATTGTATGCAGTTAGTTCAGTGTTTGCCCGCAAGGGGTATCTGTTACATGCAGTTACTTGGGGAGTAGCGACCCCACGGGTTACCACAGCTCAGTACTCCATGCATTTCGTAAGAACAGTACACAATACACTTAAACTACGTACACTCTACACTTTACAGACAAGAACAAACACAGTACACAAACTAGGGTCTCCGTCCCTAGTTAACTGGCATAAGCTAAGGGAGAAGGAAGGGAGTAGCGCGCTGCACTAGCAACGCCGAAGACCCAGGTTCGAATCCAGCATGCTGCCCTTAGATTTTCTCTTCCTAGGAGTCTCTACAGCTCACTATCCTGTGATGGGCAGTGTTGTCTTCAGCTAGAGAACACTGCTCGGAGGCCGCCGGCAATGTACTGTGAGGGGCACAATAAATCTTTCAAGTCGCAGTGCAATAATCCCCTATAACAATCTAAATCTAGTTTCGCGTTTTCGGTGCGCTCTATTGGGCCAATCATATAATCATTTTGCTACCTGCCAAGGTCAGTAGGTAGGTACCTAATTCTCCCATAACCTCTCTAGGTTTATGTTAGGATAAAATATCTATCTGTGAGTGATTCACACACAGAGCATTTTTAAACCTAACCTTGATTTCCAAAAATTGAATTCGATCACAATACTCTCCCTCTCTTGCCGTATTTAGAAAAAGGAAATAGGAGAAATAATTATGGTATTAAAGTCGCCGCCATACATTGCGTCTTTACTTTTTATAAAAAAATAATTTTTTATTTAATAATAAAGCTATAAATTAGTATAATAATTTTTATTTAATTATCATATTAATAATGGATACGATATAATAATATAAATCTATTCTAATTGGTCACGCTCATGGCTTCAAACAATTACTTAATTCTACCGTTACTCTTCTTAATATGGCTCATGTTTTACAAATTTTTCTGTTTTATTTTTTTATTACAATTACTATACTGTATCACAATTATTATTCTGTTTCTTAAGTAAGTATTTTATCATAGTGTGCAAAAAAAAATTATTTTTGAATTGGGCAGAATTTCAGGCTGTTTGTTCGGTAAGTACTATGATGTACTGGTTTCAAGTTCAGAGTGGTATAGAACTTTCTTGCCATCTTTTTGTTTCGAAAGTAATAGGAAAACAATTTTTTGTCTCATATTTATTGTCTTTTATTAGTGAAATAACAGAAAACCTCGGTTCGGAGTCGGGGATTTGTCATTCGTAAATATGGCACGCATTAAATATTTATTTAATCTTCGATATTAAAATTAGAAACAAAATGGTTTCATAAAAAAACAGTTTATCGGAGCTTTGAACTGTTGTTGTACTTAAATGGAGGGGAGTGGAACTTGATGGTAAATTATAGCTTGGAGTCGTAGGTATAAATTAACTGCAGATGCAATTTTATGAATATCTAACTGTTTTACTTGCATTAATTGATATGTTTATTTATATGCATTGTTTATTACTTTATGCACTATTTGTTTATGCGGTTTTTTTCTTTTTTGTTTTATTTGAAGTTGTAATAATTTGTAAGTGGATGCTCTAAACAACAACTCTCCCCTGATGGCATTGGTCAGGGCTTTAATGTCTTTTTGTTACTTCTGAACTATATATTATTTTTTTAAGCGCAACATCTATATTCATTGGCGTCGGCCTCCGGACAGTGTTCTCTTGTTACAGCCAACACTGTCCATCACCGGACAATGAGCAGTAGAAGCTCCTAGGAAGAAAAAATCTAAGGGCAGCCCACCTTGACTCGAACCCGGATCCTTCGCGTTTGAGTCCAGTACGCTAATCTCTTAGCTATTCCCTTCCCTTTTGAACTATGCAAATTATGAATAATAAAGACATATTATTATTAATCTTGGATTATTTATTATTTTCTTCGTTTCACTCTTTGCACTCTCAGCACTCTATGGCAAAAAAGCTATTACTTATGATAAAAAGATTAATAGAAAATAATTTCTATTTTCTCTCTTTCTCTTGCTCACTCCTTCACTAGGACACCTGTCGCGGATCTGTTTTGTCGAGTTTGTTTAATAGAAAGCAATTAACATTCAAAATCTTTATGGCAAATAATTGTTTTAGCCTTATATTGAGATCAGGTTCAACATCTCTCAAGAAAATCATCGGTTGGTTTATTCTCCAGTTTGTTTGAGTATCTGTGATTCTTATGTTGGAATTCTAATTGTTCAGTTTCTGAATTGAAATTCTGTGTGTGTGTAAAATTCAGTTTCGAAATCTGAAAAGAAATGTCAATATAAATAATAGATACGTTTGGCCGTTGTTAATAAAACACTCAAAATTTTGATTGGTTGGAACCAAAGAGAAAACAAAACTTTCATCCTTAAAAGTTGATTGTATTTCGGACACCTTTGGTTGTCCTTCTTCTGGATCTGTCAAGGAGAGCTAGGGAGTTAAATGTTTATTCAATGGTACGGAGTTAAATAATGAATAATCAAAGTTTAATTGGAGCATTTCACTCTCTCTATCTCTTCTTGACAGATCCTGAGCAAGGACTTCCAAAGATGTCCGAAACATTGATAGAATAAACTATTAAAGTTGAAAGTTTTTTTTTTTCTTTGGCGCCCCAGCCAACCAATATTTTCAGAGACATTTTCCCTGATAGCCTGCTTCTTTCTTTGTCATCGACCGATTTCGGGTGTTCGCCATCTTTAGGATGCGTTTGTCACACAGTGTGATAACACAGACTTGTGCAGAGCAAATTCAGTTTACACACTCAGTGTTAATGTTTGTTACAGTTACACACTGAGTGTAAACTGAATTTGCACTGTGCAAGTCTGTGTTATATCACACTGTGTGACAAACACATCCTGAAGATGGGCGAACGCTCAAAACCGGTGGATGACCTCAAAAAGAAGCAGGCTATCACGGAAAATGTCTCTGATGCTTTCCAGCTCTGCGAAACCAACCACAACAAAGATATCCAATATTTCCACTTATAAAGTAGCAATTGCAAATTAAAAAAAAAAATTGCCGATTATAATATTGTATTATTAATTGCTTTACCCAATTTTACTTAAGGGAAGGGAAGCTTTTTTCAAATTTTCAACGACGTATTGTGCAAATTTATTGCCTTCTTCAGAGTTGAAATTTTTTTTTTTTTAAATTTCTTAATAACTAGTTTTTAACTTGTGATGTACCATCACCAACACCACCAAACAAAACTTGATATATCGCAATATTTTCTCTAGGAGTTGCGTTGCAATTTTTCAAATCATATTTTACTGGTAGGTGTCAGATTGTTGACGTTAATGGCCATAAGTCCAAGACAATGAGTGTAGCAAGTGGAGTTCCGCAGGGTTCGATTTTAGGACCTCTCCTTTTCGTCTTTTATGTAAATGATTTACCTTGCATCAAAATCGTAGAGGTATTACAATACGCAGATGACACAGCATTGGTCACTACTGGTGAGAACTCCATAGAATGCAATAAACATGCTGAATTAGCGATAAACCGGTTGGCTAATTACAGTGCGGAAAATCATTTAATAATGAACGCGTCAAAAACACAGGAATTAGTCTTCTCACTAAATGAAGAAAAGGTACACACGGTGCGCTATTTAGGTATAATACTAGATACTGAATTAAATTATGGTGCCTTAATTGAGGAAAAATGTGAGAAATTAAGTGGAGTGTGTTATTTGATGAGACGACTGACTGACGTACTGAGCATTGAAGGACTGAAGACGGCCTACTATGCGCTGTTCCATTCAGTCATAATGTTGACTTATGGCATAATGTTGTGGGGAAGCGCGCCACTAGCGGTGAATGTGTTTAAGTATCAGAAGAAGGTAGTTAGAATATATGCAAGGTTAGAAAGGATACAAGTTGTCGCGAACTAGGCTTTCTTACACTACCCTGCTGCTATATACTTAAATGTGCCATATTTGTACTAGAACATCCAAATAAGTTCCGGCGTAGAGGGGAACTACATAACAAAACTTCAGGTCGGCCTATCAAAATATAAATTTAAAAAGGAGCTTAAAAAATATTTACTAAATAAAAATTATTAGTCCATAAACGAGTACCTCTGTAAATTATTGAAACTTTTTCTTTTTTGACACTGTTCTGTAGTATCTATCTATCTCTTATAGCCGTAAGAGAAGTAAAAATTCCTTCTTTGAAGAAGTTGAAGTAAATCAATTTTGAAGCAATTCATCAAATAATTGACACTGATCGATATTTTTTTATGCAACTAATGAACGATGTGTAAAAATATTGTCACACCTAATATGAAGAAAATATTGTCATTACGCCAAGAAAAAAAATAAATAAATAAAATAAATAAAAAACTCTAAAAAAAAAGGCCTCTAAACATCTTTAAACATGCCTTTATACCATTATTAAATGGACCTGTTACAATTAATATAATATAGTATGTAAGAGTTGGAATAGTTCCTCATCTCTAGTAGATACCTGTGTAAATATATAGTTATATTCACTATGTATTGTGGTGACATCTGGCAACAACTTCTTATTTCAGTCCAAACACCTTTATATAAATTTTATAAATAAATAATAAAGGTGACACTAGTTTCATATGAATATTTTTTATATTTCTAATGTTTATTTTAATTTTGTAATCTCTTTTATTATTTTGACCCTTCATTTTTTTTTTTTTTTACTTCCGGTCTTACTATGGAGGAATTATTATAATCATAATGGTTTTATAGCTTGGATTTTAATTTTGATTTAATTTTTTTTTCTTTTTTCTTTCAGGTTGTGTTTAGATTTTAAAAGTGTTTTTCTATCTTTTATTAGACCGATGATCTCAGAAAATACCGAATGAGGAGTTCAATACACTTTCGCACAATTTTTTTTTTTTTGGCCAAACATTTTATTAATAACTCTGTTACAATTTCACACTGAATCACAACATAGCTCCTGGTGCACCCCTAAAAAAACAAAATCAAATTTCTCAAAAAGAAAGTGATATAGGATATAGAAAAGTGATATGTCAGTTTATGTGAATATACAAATGACTAAAACAGTGTACGTACGTATATGTTATTATAGAAGCCCAAGAGAAATCAAAGATGATTTATATAATATTTTTCTTTATTTGCCCCCACCCCCCTTTCCGCACATACCTCCAATAAGAAATCATTATAAACAATATACATCAAACTGTTTCACAAATATTTGTAAACTATCAGAAGCAATTACAATAAAAATAGTTGTATCACTGTTACTTGAAAATTTTGGAGTTATTAATCGTTCATTTTGGATGTATAATCTTGATTTAAGATTTTTTTTTAGCGGACGGTATTTTATTAAATATACTTGAAATGTAATGGTGATGTGTATTTGTAGTGGCTTGAGCGGTGTTGTAAAAGGGCTTGTATGTATGTTTGGGATAAAGATAGAAGTATTAGTAATAATCAAGAGATCACACTGCTTTTAAAATAGATATATTATTCCCTAAGAGAAATTAAGTTACTTTAAAATATCACAATAATAAGCTTATATTATTGTTATAAGTACTTTATTTTTTTTTTAAAGAATAATACAGTAGATGCTAAAATACATTAGTACAAAAGCATGGCAGAGAGCCGTCTGCTAGAGTTTACAACCAATTACGAAAAAAACAAAAAATAATACAAAAAAAGAAAAATTATGAAAACATCAAGAATTACACTAGAACTGAAACAGAACTGGAATAAGATATCAAAGTAAAAAAAAAAAAAGTATTAACACAACTAATGGTTAAATAAATCAAACATCGTTTTATAAATTACAACAAAAAACTGAAAATCTAACCTAAAGGGTCTGAGATCCTGACGTGCCTAACTCTCCAAGCGTGGCGGGCATAAGCAATTAAAGGATGACAAGGCCGTTGTCCGGATAGGTAAACAATAATTTCTCCTCCAGAAAGTGAAAATTTGCCGAGATGGAGGAGCCGCACATCCAATAAAGCAGGACATTCTGCCAAGAAGTGAAACAAATCCTCCCGTACTTGGCAGTTACAGAGAGGACACATTTCTCGTTCGGAAACTTTCTCCAACCAAGGGGAATAATTTAGGTATAACAGTTCTGCACTTAGTTTCAGCAACCAGCATATCTCTGAGAGTCTGAGGTTATTGAATAGGGACTAATAAGCTTATAATATACTCTATAACTTAAAACTGGTACAGTTCTGATGTGTTTCTCCTTGTGCTACAACAGTCTGTCTTGAAAAGAATGTCTTCTCTTTGTTCCTTCAGTTCCTCCCTGTGAGGAGAAGGGAGTAGTATAATGCCATCAAGGTTGATCAACTTTTCCAATAACTGTTCTCTTATACCTGTGTGTACCCTTTTTGCGAGCGAGCTTGCATTTTCTTATAATTTTGAAAATAAATAGTTATACTTTCTTGCATCCATCACATAATCGATGGACAAAATTAGCGTACCACTCAATTTTTGTTTAGTTACAATTAAATAAATTATCTTCCGCTTTTGTTTTGGTGAACTATTGATATTTGGGTGATATCAGTGTAAACATAAACCATGAATAATACTTTCTTCACTCTTTAATCCCATTTTCACAAACAGAGTAGCCTTTGACCCAATCTAATCATAAAATTTACACATCATAAATCCAATCTACACATCATAAAATTTATTCTGACTCATTCTTTCTCTTTACCCTGAACTTTTTTGTTCTTTATCTTTGTGTATTTTAAAAAGAATTTTGTTCAGTGGCCGCGGTAAGGAATTTAAGTGAACATGATTGCGTTAAAGCTGTGACTTTGCTAGAGCAATGGTGCAGTCCTGTTTAATTTGTTTTATTTATTTGGAATTTGTTTAATTTGGGTCTTCCTTAGTTTTGTATTTCAACTTAAAAGTAATTATTTACATTGCTTTTTCTTTGATTTGTTACTTTTCATTTTAAAATTGTTTTGTATTGTAGATAAACTGTAAAACCAGCTCCATGTTTTTTACGGGGGTGGGGGAGAATACCTCGAAAGCAAATATAAAAAATGCTAGTGTGAAACACTCACACAACTTTCTCTTACTCCAATTAATGCAATTTAATCAAGAAATTTTCCTTTAACATTGAAACGTTACGGCTATTTAGTTGGACTAGCCATAAAAACGGTGGTGGGGATCTCAATTTCTACACCTGAGCGGCCATATGTGGATCCAAATTAAAAAAAAAAAAAAATTAAAAAATTGAACTTCCGGTTGATTTTTGTCCAAAATATTCGTGTCTAATGCGTTGGTAGTGTCTATATGGAATATCAAGTTTGAGCTTCCTGGAACTTTTCGTCCAGTAGCTAAAAACATTATTTTCGTATTCAGAGGACTTTTTAAAATAAGTTGTATTTCCG